>PVJA010003714.1:0-86477 GCA_004027025.1 Myocastor coypus | reverse complement strand
CAGGGATTGAACCCCTGGCCCCTGTGCCTGCTTGCAGGCATTTTAATCTGCTGAGCTATTTGGCCTGTCCCAGGTATTAATTTACTATCAGACACTTAAAACCAATGATAATCCAGAATGCAATGTTTAAGTGAAATACTTTCAATATATTCTAAAAACGTATTGGTCAAAGATCATCATTACAACTTAAAATTGCCACTAGTTTGTATTTATCAGAGACTTGACTCAAAATGTAATTCTACCTCATCTTCTAAGCATGCTGGGTAGTTAATTTAGTGCTATTAGAGAGTCTTGTCGGTGACTACATTGCTTCATTTTCCTTTTTTTTTTCCTAAATGCTAACAAGCCACATCATTCAATGTCTCTCTTGCCTGCTCCAAAAAAATTATTATTTTTAAAGAAAATGTGTTTTCCAGGTAACATGTTATTTATTAACACAAATTGCTCAATTTGGACTAGAACGTAATCTATTACATTTTTTATTACACTGCTACATAAAAGGACTTTTTTCCCCACCATGGTAAACGTATGACTCAATAACTTTGTAATTGCGGCCGACAGTCCAATTAAATAGCAAGACAAGAAGGCAGCCATAGACCCCAGGGATATAGCTCAGTGGCATAAGAACCTGCCTGGCAAGTGCAAGGTCCTGACTTCAATCCCAGGTACCGCAAAAGTACGTACCTGAGAAGGCACTCATAAGCTGCTACAGAAATGGATAAATACTTCAGAAGAGAGAGCAAATTTTATACTGGAAGAAGAAAAAATTCAAATTTCTCAGAATAAAAAATATCCTGGTGCACGACAGGAGAACATATATTCTCTGGTATTCATAGCCCTTCAAAACTAAAAAATGACTCTATCCTACCAAAACCAACCAAAGTGAGTTATATTTCACCAAATACAATCAGGAAGGATCACAGGAAACACCCAGATTTATAATGCGCCTGCGTACTACCCTTCCAGTTTCCAAACTAAAACCCTGTGCCCATCTTTCATCCTCTCTCCTTCATACCCTTATATCTGATGTGTTAGCAAATCCTTTCCTCTCTGACGTGAACATGTATTCTGACTCCGATCATCTTCCCGCTGCTCCTGGTACCCATCACGGTGCCTCCCAAATGACCCGTCCCACTTCAGTTCTTTGCTCAAGAAGCAGGCAGGGGAGCCTGGTGACAGGTAAATCAGACCACGCCCTTCTGTGCTCAAAACCTCCGGGGGCTTTGGTTCTTACTCAGCGGTCAGGGGGCCCTGCACTCTGATCCCCAGAACTTCTGCCCTCATCTCTGGCCACGGCCACCTCACTCCCACCATTCCACACACACACACACGGACCTCCTAGTGACTCAAGGTATCTGGCACACACCTGCTACGGGCCTGTGCCCCTGCTCCTCCCGCAGCTACTTGTGTGCCTATGCCTTCAACTCTCACCTCCATTAGGTCTTTACCTAACTACAACCCTGTTGCTGAGTGGTTCTCTGACCCAAACTAAAACTGCAGGCCCAACCACAAACACCACTTTTTATTACCAGTTCTGCTAACTTTCCTCTAACTGACAATGTCTTTTGATCCTAGTCTTTTTGGTCAAACGTGTCCCTTGCAACTACAGCGAAGGCAGGAATTGGAGGGTTTAGGATTATAGCAACTGATATAGAAAATTTACAAAAAAAATTGAAAACAATCAAATCAGCCAATTCAGGAAGCAGAGACTTGGTAGCAACATACAAATCTGTTTTATGCCCAGTGATTAAAAATTTAACCTGTCATAATTATTAAGTTTTCACCCTAACTAATATTACAGATGAAAAATTTTAGAACACTCCATCTCTGAGATAGCCATGATTTTTTTAATTTATTTATTTATTTATTTATTTATTTATTTATTTATTTATTTATTTATTTATTTGGTGCAGGGTCTCACTATGCAGCTCAGACTCGTGGTGATCCTCTGGTCTCAGCCTCCTCAGTGCTGGAATTACAGGCATGCGCTACCATGTCTGGTCTCAGTGGCCAGCTCAGCCACATGCTGGGGCTGGCCTACTGTGTAGCACTGGGTATGAAAGCTAGATTCTTGTGCTTGCCAGGCAGGAGCTTAGACTGCTGAGCTATCTCCCCAGCCCTATAGTTATAATTTTAACGAAGATTCAATACTAATAATAAAATCAAGTAACAAATGAAGTGAAAGGTATTTTCAGTAACTTGTCTCTTATTAACCAGAAGAAATTGATGCAATTACCTCAGAAAACCATAAACCTTGCCAAGCATTCAAAAAAGCACTTTAGTCTAAACCTTCTTGATGTCAGATCAGAAAGCTTCTGAGTGGCAGAGGACATGGTAGGCTTTAGGTTTTCAATATTATATGAAGTCCAAGAATACAAATACACAACCAAATAATTTATACATGACTAAAATAGCTCATGTGAGTCTCATTGACTGTTCTACATATGGTATATGAGCTCCATTATTTCTTGCCAGGCAGGCACTTGTGCCACTGAGCTATCGCCCAACCCCTTGAGCTCCATTATATCTAATCAGCAGCAAGGGAGTGCACCAGAAATTCTTTCACTACTACCCTAAAATCCAAGGCCTACATGATTATTAGATATGAATCTACTGCTAGTTTAACGTTTCTGCAGCATGAAACTTTTGCATGGAATCCACCAGGTTCCTAAGAAGCGGTGTCCGAGATCTCTTCTTGCCACATCTTCATAGCATGAATTCAGAGGTGGCAGGCCCAAAAGTTGGGTGAAATGTCCACTTTTACTACTGAAGCTAAGACTTCTCAAGACTAGCTGGGCATGATGACGCGGGTCTCTAATTGCAGCACTCAGGGAGGCTTAGGCAATAAAGCCCTCTAACTTCCTGTTTGACTGAAAAAAGCCCCACTAATTTTGGAAGTTATGGACTTGGGCAACACATTACCAGTTTTTCACAAGCTTTGTTGGACATCACTCCTCTGTAAGGTGAGTTTTGATGAGAACACTTGCCTATGTTTACTTTTCAAGGACTTGAAGGCCTCTTGTTTCTTCATATGAGGAGACAGATATCGTTTTCCTGATTTAAACATCACACAATGCATACAGCTGTCAAAATATCATGTTGCCTCATTAATAGGTCCAGTTTTATGTTTCTGTGTGTTACTTTAAAAATAAATGCTACACACACACACACACACACACACACACACACACACACACACACACACATATGGTTTATTTTACTCTTATAGTTTTTGATTTTTTGCGGTACCAGGGATTGAACTCAGGACCATGCACTTGCCAGGCAACCACTTATTCCACTGATCTATCTTGCCAGCTCCATTTAGGTGTTTAAATGTGCTTTATTTTCCTCTAAATAAAATGTAGATAATTTAACCTAGGCTATAAGGTCCTCTTTAGGAATACCCCACCCTGACCATACAGTTCTATCTCCTCATCAATTTCAACATAGAAAAAATGCTCGTCTTCCCCTCTACACTGCAGTCTTCTCTTAGTTCCCTAGAGAACTCATGGTACTAATTCCTGTGCTCCAATGCACATGTCTGTGTCCCTAAGCACACTAAACATTCTCAGAGCCTGAGGCAGTGCACTGAAGAAAACAAGCTTCTTGCCTTTATGGAGCTTGTATTCTGGAGGGGAGAAGACATATAATAAATGCAGTTGGTAACAATTAAAAAAAAAAAAAGGCAGGGAGTGACAGATCCTTAGGGGTGAGCTCATAGTCAGGTCAGTCAGGTCTCACAGAAGTGAAGACTTGAGGAACACACAGGCACAGGGTCTGCAGCGCATGGCAGAAGAGCGCTCCAGGCCACACAGAGCAGATGCAAAGGCTTGTGGGGGAACGGAGAAGAAAGACAGTGGAGTAGACAGAGACTGCATTTCTAGGTCTGGCTTTTGAGGACTTGCTTTCCTATGGATAAGGTAAAGATGTCAGTGGGTAGGTTTGAGGAGAGGAAAAACATAATTCTGGCATGGCTTCCAAGGTCTACTGCGATGCACAATGAAGTCACTGCAGAACTTGAGAGACAAACACCAAAGGATGGATAGGCTAAAATTTGGTACATGCTTGTATTTCTGAATATCTGTGTAAAAATGTGTAACTGCTTTTATCACATTCCATAGAGATTTATTAGAATATCAATGATTTATGGAAAATACCAATTCCAAGTTAAGTTTAAGATATTTGATATTCAGAAAGACTGATATTAAGCTCAAGCACCCATGTTTTAGAGTAATAGTATCGCTAAGTTTTTCTTCTAGAGGGCTAGGAAAAAAATCAAAGAAAAAAAAGGGCTATACATAGCCAATATTTTGGCCCTAGCCCTTCAATGTCAGTGAGGACTCAGGATAGAACAGAACCTGTGCTGTAATGTCCTGTAACTCAGTGGTTTCCCAAATTTTCTGTTCAAGGAGATTAAGGGACCACAGAGGAAAGGGATTGAAAGTATATGGTGTGTCTAAGGAGAGTCACCAAAGAGAAAACATTCTCTCGGGCTTTCACAGAGAGCAAACTGGTCAAGCCATGGCCATGACTCATCCAGACGGCTGACACCGACAGCAGTTCTACAAAGCACTGTACGTGGTTCCAAAGTAAATCTTGAGGGGATTTGACTGACCTGAGGAGATACAAAAGCCCCATGTTTAGTTACACAGGTCTTGCTTTAACTTGCCCTTAACCACCAAGCAGAAAAGTTTAAACATGATGCAAAAAACATAAGGGTAGTTCAGTATGCTGAGCTGTGAAAGTCTCAAATCAACAGCTTCCAACACTGCCAGTTTCGCCAGTAACACACTGCAATTATGGAACATTTGACTATGTATACAAATACCTTCTCTTAGCTCAAAGAGAAGAAATCTATTATATCAATAACCCTTAGAAGATTTATCATGTCTACACCCTGTGCCCTGTATTACTACAAGGAGGACAACAACATGCATTGTATCAATTGTTGTGAATGTACTACTAACGTGTTTTGAAACTGTCACATTGTGATTTCTTATTAAAAGCAATTTAAAAAGAAAGAAAGAAAGAAAGAAAGAAAAGAAAAGAACAGAACAGAACTTGAGAGACAAGTTAGAGCAGTGTTGGCAAAACCTAAGTGAGAGGAGGCCAAATAGCTCAGAAGATTAAAGCTCCTGCTTAGGCAGAGGGCAGCAGCCAGGATTCTCCCTGAGTGCTGTGCTGGCCCCACCTCAGGGCATGCTGAGAAGAGGATTGAGACTGGGCGTGATGGCACACTGATGGCACACCTGTAATTCCAGCTCTTGGGAGGCTGATCTTCCTAGTAAGACCCTGTAGATCCTGTAGACCCTGTAGACCCTGTAGACCTTGTAGACCCTGTAGACCCTGTAGACCCTGTAGACCCTGTGGACCCTGTGGACCCTGTGGACCCTGTAGACCCTATAGACCCTGTAGACCCTGTAGACCCTATAGACCCTGTAGACCCTATACTAAAATACAAAACAAAAAACACCTAAGTGTGAGCTCATCATAGATTGGACTTGGGCGGTGGCCAGGGTGAAAGCAGTTAGGTTCTGGCCCTCCTCTGAAGGTAGAACAGCTTCAAGAGCATGAGCAGAAATGACCCCAAGGTTAGCACAGGCCTGGGCAACTAAAACTTCTCTGCATAACAGAAACAGAACTTGAGCCACACACATACAGTGTTTAGTTTTCGGATACCTTTTTAAAAAACAGAAACACCAACATGAAATCAACTTGAACTGTATCTCATTTAACCCAATGTAATCAAAGCATGATTTCCAATAGGTAATCACTATAAGTTATTGAAATTCCTTTTTTCTCCAAGTTAATCTTGTGGGAATTTGACATTTAGAGAATATCTTCATTTGCAGTACCCTCACTTCAGTCCTCACCTGGGCCTAGCTGCTACCATATTAAAATAGTGAAAACTAGGGCCGGCCAGATAGTTCAGCAGATTAAAGCACCTGCTCAGGCAGACACAGGGACCTCAGGCTCCATGCCTGGCATGCAGTGCCAGCCCTGCCCCCCGGGTTGCACTGAGACAGTAAAGGAGACTGCAAGCGCGGTGGCGCGTTCCTGTAATACCACCCACTGGGAGGCTGAATACAGGATTGCTAGAAGCCCGAGCTGTGTAGTGAGACCGTATAGACCCTGTACTAAATACATAAAAAAAACAACGAAAACTAAGATGATGAGATACTTTTTTTTTTTGTTTTTTTTTGTTTTGTTTTAATTATATGCTAAAGCACGGGAATCAGTTTTCAATAAATTGCAGGACAGCCGAGTAGCTACCAAAAGCTCGGTTTCTAAAAAGCAGAGATGATTTAAGGGTAAACAAAACATGTTCATAGTAAACAGGGCTTGTGGGAGGGGACAAAGCAGGCAGCATGTACACACTCCTGGGGCAGGAGCCAGCATGCCCACAAGGGCTGCTCAGGCGTACACCAAGATTTTTTTTTTTTTTTGTCTTTTTGAGACAGGGTCTCGCTATGCAGTTCAGGCTGGCCTTGAGCTCACTTTTGCAGCCCAGGCTGGTCTCGAACTCACACCGATCCTCCTGCCTCAGCCTCCCAGTGCTGGGATTACAGGCGTGAGCCACCACGCCTGGCTAAGTACACCAAGATTTTAACATTGGCAATTTCTTGAATGACAGCCAGGAAAGACCGCAGGTTTGGGTAGGTGGATGACCAGGAATATTGGGCCCAGAAGGTTTCTGATACCTATTAAGCAACCCAGGCAAAAAATATAAACATGGTTTAGAATTTATAAAAGAGGGCCAGATAAATATATGAACCTGGAAACTGTCAGAGTACATAAGGATTTTAGAGCCTTGAGACTAAATAATGAAGTAGTGAATTTTTTTTATTTTTATTTATTTATTTATTTTTTTTATGAGGAAGTGAGCAAGGACTAAGCTGTTGGGAGCTGGATCATCGGTGGGAGCAGGACAAGGCCTCAGTGCCTACAGCAGTCAAGCTATCCCAGTCCTGAGAAAAACACCTCGCCTGGACAATCACGACAATTAACAGCTGGGTAACCTTGTGGCTACTGACATTAACTTTGCAAGGGTATAAGTAAAGGCCCTCCTCTGGTTGGGAGGGTCCTTGGTCCATCAGGCAGTGGCCTCCACATGAATCCACTCTGGCCGCTCTTTTTCTCACTTCTTCTGCAGTTTCTCCCTGGACATGCACAACAACTCCCTGCACTAAGCCATAGGACACGCCAACTTGTAACATCAACATGATACAGAACCAGTGCAGGAGACTGGAACAGCAAGTTAGCTAGAGGAAAAGACAGTGTGAACTTGCCTGAAGAAGTCGGTCCCTGCAGGATGGCCGGGGAGGATGCACCTCCTGTCCCACCTCCAGGTACCCTCTCCCCAGGCTGCCATGGTGTGAACGGCTGTCCTGTGCCCAGGCCCCTGTGTGACAGCCCTTCCTGCCTCACAGCTGACCTGCTATGATTAAAACTGTGAGTCAACTCCAACCTCCACTTTAAGTTGTGGGTGTCAGCTATTTTTTTTTTTCCCCTGGGAACAAGAAATGAATGAGACAACATGAGAATTAATTCATTACTGAAGCCATCTGTAGGATAAAACTTCAACCACAAGGAAACACATTTTAAAAATAACTAATCTGTTAATGACTGGTTGCCAGGAAGACTAAGTATAGATTCCTGGATGAGTCCCTGTACCCTTTCATAAGGAATGATCTTCCGTCTTTTTGCCAAAGACCTACTGAAAAGGTAAGAGAAGACAAAATATTGAAACATTGAGGTGCATGACTAGTGAGACACCTGCCATGACACAAAAAGACACAGACAGGGGCCAGGGAGATAATGCAGTTGCCAAGGCACCTACCTGGCAAGTGCAAGGACCCTGGTTTGGTCTCAGTACCATGCCAGCCCTGTACTGAGCCAGGCACTAAAAGTGGGCATGGTGGTGCATGCCTGTAATTCCAGTGCTAGAGAGGCTGAGACAGGAGTATTACTAAGAGACTGAGCTGCTAAATAAATAAAATTTTTAAAATATTTTTTAAAAAGATAGTAAGTCAGGTCATTAAAGGACACTGTTACAATAAAACATACAAGGACCACAAAAGTGAATTACTTTTCCAACTTTAACATTTTTTGAAATATCCATTTGGAAAAGTCTTCGTGGGGTTTTAACATATTCAGAGATCACTTCTGGTAACTGTTAAATCTGCTGTGTGTTGATTCTTGCCATTAGCATAGCTCTCTGTAATGTTTCACTCATTACATAAGAAAATGTAAGTTCTTACTAAATGAAATGAATGGGAGCCTTCCTTTGCGAATTTTAGCATCTAAGGCTGAGAAATGATGACTACAGGCTGGGCAGGGTAGTGGAAAGGCTAGAGAGATGCCCTAAAATGTTCAATTTTGAGCTTTTTCAGCTTCAGTTTTAGCTAACTTAAGTGGATACACTGGTAATTTACTGCAAAAATGTTCTCTGTATAAACATAATAATTCCCTTCACTTTATCAAGTGCCTGAGCAAACCCCAAACACTGCAGGGTTGCTATGACTTCCACTCCTGCTATAGCTTTAAAAACTCTTATCTCCCAAACCAATGTCAGTGCTAAGTTCCATCCCTTCCTCCTGCCTTACAAATTCTGTCTTCAGACTCTGAGCCCTGTAGCAAACGATATCCTTTCTATGTCCCCACTCCATCCTTCTCCCCAACAGAAGGAAATACTGACAACTGCAGAAGAGATGTCCAATGGAGAAAAGGCAGAGCCATGGCCCCAGGATGCAGCACAATGCCATACAATAGGTAGGCATTCAACACACAGGAGATTGCTTTAAATCAATGTTATAGAGATTTATAAAAGAAGACAGACAAAAAAAAAAAAAAAACTAGAATTAGAATAGGTCATTGTAAAGTAACTGTGTATGCAGTCAGGCATACATGCTCTGCATAGGTGTCTAAGATAAAGAGAAGAACATTCTAGAATCAAAAAGAATACAAAAGAAAAATATTTGAGTTTTACAGTCAGGTATATGGGACCAAGAGAGGAAGCGGGGAGAAAAGTGGTAAACAGGATAACACATATGCCATCAAGTCAAATACATGACTTCATTCAGAATTTTGAAAAAATGATACCCTCTGGTTGAATGCAAATAAATGAATTTATTTCATCCCAATGGGAACTTGCCACTTGGCAAAAATGAGCAGGAAAATATAAAACTAATAGTATGTCCCCAGAAAGTTACTCTCCACACACAGTCACACTCTTAGCTAAAACTCCTTGCGGCCTGAGCTCGCATAGTCCTTTGATTAATTCTGCTGTGTGTTCAGCGCTCCATCAGGCATGCGAGGGCATTCAGTAGCAATTACCGAGATTGCCTTGTGATTGACGAGGACAGAACTGACCTTTTCCAATAAGGAAAATAGTGTCACCTGACTCTTGTTGCACGGTAATATTACAATAGGTAAATCCTATCCTGCTGCCACTTTACTGAGATCCCTGAGAAATTTCTGAGCTTAAATTGTGGCATAAATTCATCAGGAGGAAGTTGGAAATTGTGCAACTTTTCCAGTTGGTGAGCTTGAACCTTCTGAACACCGCAGGCTGAGGTCATGGTCCTCAGCTGGCCACAGAAGAAGAGCACCAGAGCGGCTCTTTTTCCCAGTACATCTATGGTCTAAGCCAGGGAACAACCTCCTGTGCCCACCATAGGCTCATTACATTATGCAAGGTCATCTAGGACACATGGGCAGAGTGGGCATGGGGGACACACCTCTCCACACTCCCCACAGAGAGCACATAGCAGAGTCAACTCCAAGCGGAAGGCAAGCGCCTGTTCCCGGGCCTTCATATCCTTCCACGTAAGGCTGCTCAAACTTCGTCCTTCCTTCTTTGTTCCAGGCTATAAGATTTTGTTTGCAGAAAGAGCATCCTTTATTTCCCTTAATCCTTATCCCATGAAAACTGCTTGAGAGGGAGCTTATGCTAAAACTTGTTCCAGTTAGAGAGTCACACTTTCAGGGCATAAACTGACAAAAATAGAAACATGATATAACTTTTAGGAAAAAAAAAAAAAAATTCTCCATCAACAACTGCAATGCCTTTTTATTCTCTGATTTCCATTCCACTTTAAAGGTAGAAGTGAAATGGGAGCAACGGTAAACAAAGGAAAACAAGGAATGCTGGGCCAGAGAGGAAAATGGGCAGGGCTGAAGTGGTTCTCTGATGCACCAAGACTTGGCACAGTTAAGACCTGGGTAGCCTCTGACGGCCACTGCTTCGCTGCTACTTGACTTCATTCCCATTACTGGGAAAAATTCCCCCTAAAAATAAAACTTTAAACTGGTTTTCAAAATAGTGATGATAAACCACCACAGACTTTGAAGTTTGTGAGTTTGAAGTCTCCTTCTAGCTTCTCTACCTCCCACTGGCCAAATGAGATTCAAAAACCTCCAAACCCTCATCTCCATTAGTTCCTTTATCTCTGATTTCTCTCAAAGATAAACCTTCAAGATAATTTTTAACAAAGTAAAAAGGATTAGTAAAGCAACTGAGCCAGTTCAAAATGATTCAAAGATTAAACAGACTCTTCTATCACAGGGAGGGCAGCTGCTCAGAGAGGCTTTTGTACAAAAGTAAAATTGATCTAACCTCTACTTAATCAAATTTAATGCAACTGGAGAAAATAAGTGTAAAATTGAATAGTCTGTATGTATTTTTGGAAAATGATCACATATTTACAAGGTTCTGGGTTTTTACACTAATTTTAGCACTTCAAATGGTATATACTATTTACAAAAGAAATTGGACATTGACCTGAACTTAATATGTCCATAAATGAAGAAATTCAACTGAATATATATTTTATTTATAGAAATATTATATAAATGATATCTACTTTGCTTTATTAAACCATGTAACTTGCTGATTTTATGTTCTAACTTCATTTTCATATAACAGCTCTCCTTTAATGAGATATTGATTGATAAATAGATCCAATAATAGCATAAAAGCAGACTTATCTTTTATATGGGATTCTAAGGTTGTACTGCCATCGTACCAAAAAGCATCAGCATTAAAAATAACTGTTTCTTCCAAAGTAAGTCATTTCTACCAGCCCAGTCCTCCAAGCAGAGGTCCTTAGGTACTATTGAGCCTTTCTTCTAGAAAAGGATTCAAAGCATAAAAAAGTGCACACACAAGAAAAGTTTCTTTCCATGTCCTTTTCTTCAAAGAACCACAATAAAATGCAAATGTAGACTTTCTCTCCAAAGCTGACATGCCATTGTGCTTCTGTATTGTCTACAACTAGCGTTTAGCAAAGGTTAAAAAAAAAAAAAGATGACTACTAGGTATAAATTCTGCTTAGCATGGACAGATCCAAGCACCAGGAATCTGCTCCAGTTTATAAGAAACACAGGATGTGAACAATAAAAGAAACTATCTTTGCAGCTGTTGACCTCAGGTCTAGGTTGTTGATGATGGTCACATAGCATGCCTTTGCCAGGTGACCATATAGGGCACACCTGCCAGGCTCATTCCCTAGGTCTTGTCACTCAAGGCTTTGCATCAGCTCAGCAAGGACAGTATTACTCAGATAAAGGAAAGCTCCCTAGGTCTCTAGTGCCCCAACGATTAGTCTTCAGCTGCTAAAGAAACCCAGGCTTATTCACATAGGAATTAACTAACAGAAATTTTGTAGTCTCAAGTTAGTTTGCTTTAATTAACTTCACCTAACCTGAGCATCTCAATAAAACTATTCAACTGAGAATAGCATCACTTCATAAGGCTCGCCTCTGCATCTCAGAATTTTGAACATTTGAGTTGACTCTATTTCAGAAAGATTAGATTCACACTGGAGGGTTAAGCTCTATCCTAGGTTATAGGAGTTATTGAATATTTATTGTATACATTAATTACTAAACTGTTGTTAAATTGAATATACAAAAAGCAGATAGTAAAGCACTTTCCTAGTATGTGTAAGGCCTTGTGTTTGATATCCAGAACCTAAAACTAAAAAGGAATATACAAAGCCCACAAAATTTGCATCATACTACCCTTTACAGATATTGAGAGCCAAACATGCCTTTCTAAAGTATAGTATTACTTTAATAGCCAGATGAGGTGGGACACACCTGTAATCAGCACTATGGAGGCTGAGGCCGGTGGCTCACTGAAAAGTTTAAGTTGAATGTACGCCATGTCAAATCTGGGCTACATAGTGATTTCAAGGCCAGCCTGAATTACATAGCAAGACTTGATCTCAAAACACAAAACAGGACTGGGGAGATAGCTCAGTAGTCTAGCAGCCTGCCTGGCAAGCTACCCTGAAACATTTCTTTCTATTCTAATTTTAAATCTCTCGAATCATTTCAATGCCCTTGGGGATGACTGCACATTCTGACTTAGGTAAAAAATTCACAATTCCTGTTGGCAATCACTGGACTAATTTATGAGTTTTAGTAAAAATATTAGACTCGTGACTTTAATGTTGATACAATTGGCTACACATTTTATAGTCCTTTAGTGGTGGCCAGAATAATGCCTCTGAAGTTGTCCATGTTGCAACCCCCAGAACTTGTGAATATGCTTCCTATATGTGTTAGAAAGGACTTTGTCTCATAATTAAGGATAAAGACATTTTTTTTTTTTTTGATACAAGGTCTTACTACACAATTTAAACTTGTGATCTCCCTGTCTCAGCCTCTCCAGAACTGGGATTCCTGGTGTGAGTCACCATGCCCAGTTCCAGGCTGGCACAGTGTGTTCGGGTTCTGGGTCAGGCACAGCGTGTGGTACTCTGCATTGAAGTTGGGACCTTGCACTTGCCAAGCGGGCACTTATGCTGTGAAGCTACCTCCCTAGCCCAAGGCTAAAGACTTTAAAGGAGGAGTTTGCTGTGCATTATATAGATGCAAACTATGATGTGAGCCTTTCAAAGAGAAGAGTATTTTTGTGGTCTCAGAGGACCAGAAAGACAGCAGTGTGAAGGTGTGACCCCCAACTGCTAGGTGTAAAGGTGAAAGAAGGGAGCTTCAAGTCAAAGAAGTTGGGCCCAAGGCCACCAGATAAGGACACAGATTCTCCCCTAGAGCCTCCTGAAGGAGTGCAGTCCTGATGAGGCCTTGATGTTTTCATCCATTGAGATATGCCAACCATGGAAACAATAAGCATATGCTATAATAAATGTATATTCTTTAAGTTACAACATTTATGGTAATTTCTTCCAGAAAACAACAGCCTAGTTATTGAACTACATTAATCAGCCTAGTTATTATACTACATGAGGTGTAATCAAAATCTACAGTGAATGTTTAATTTTTTAAAAATGTATTACAGTTAAAACACATTGGCATTAATCCCTCAAAATATTCTCCCTTGCTTCAAAGACACTTATTTTATCCTTCTTCCCACTTCTGGTAGCATTCCTGAAAGTCCCTGGGGTGAGCGACTTTAGCTGTGCTCCCATGGCTGCAAAGGTGTTCTAAATGCATTAAGACATTCACTATTAATGGTCATGTGGACTTTGGGAAGAGCCAAGAGTTGTACTGTGCAACATGTGATGAGTAAGTGGATCAGAACCCCCCCACAGGGTTCTCACAAATCTGGCTTGCCATTAGGTGCCATTCAGGGGCAGCAACAGCATTCTTTCTTGTTCACACGTTGTAAAGACATTCTGGAAAGAGGACTTCCAGAACTGCTTCCAAAAGTGACAAAAATAATGGGATAAATGTATTTGAAGAGAGGTGCATTATTTTGAGGGGAATTATTGACAATATGTCTTATGATGATATGTTTAATCATTCACCATATATTTTGATCATACTTCAGATTAATCTCTTCTTTTATGGGAAACAATAAACTTAAAACTTGGCCAGCAAAAAACATGCAACTTCGACAAAGAAGTGTGGTGCCATGAAAACAGAAAGTGGTTGTGTAAGTATGGGTTCTGTTTCTGTAGAGATAGAAATCATGAAGTTATTTCTAACAATAAATAAAACCTAATTTTGACTCAAAAAAAAAAATAAAGTGTGGGTTCTGTAGGTTGTAGGGCTGAACACAGAAAATAGGATTCTGCACTGCACTGCACTCTCGCAACTTGAGCTTCTCTTTTATCAAAAGCAAAATGTTTCTTTTTATGTCTGTGTTGCTCCCCAGACAGCTTCCTCCAGTTTTTCTGGCCCCTGGTTCCTGTAACTCACTGTGTCTCTGGTGAATGCCAAGGTAATCCAGTTTCTGCTATCTTTCATCAGTTTCAGGCTGGTGAAGTCTACAGACATGGCACTTTCATAATTCAACAAGAACAAGTTGAAGTATGATGCTTTTGACAATCTTACTATGGCATAAAAATAAAAATGAAAACTTTCCTAGATCATTTTTTAAGATCAATCTTCCTAAACTGCTTGGGAGCTCTTCCTAACTCAAGAATGAAGGAATCTAATTTATAAAGTACATTCTACATAAAGCACTACTTATATTGGCCCAGGCAGCAGAAGAATATTCTCAAGGATATTTTAAGGGTCTAAAGCTAAAGAAATATTTTAATTATAAATGGGTTTAATCAGCAGATTAAACCATATCACCAAAATTAATCCAACCAAGAGCAAAAGCTTGATAAAACTTTGCCTATAATGTCGTTTTTCACACAGCACTACAAAAGTAATTTCAATAAGAAAGTATTTTTAAAAGTATGATAATAGCTTAGACTAACTCAATTTCTTTGATATTCAACCTAACGTAATCTAAATTAGGTAGCACCATAATTTCTTTCTACCTTTTAGGCACTTTTTCTGATGGCATGAAGTAAAACACTTTCACACACAGATAGGGTTATCAAAATAACAAAGAAATTAAGTCAAATCATTTTAGCATATTTTCAGAACAAGAAAAAAAATCAAGTATTTATGCTATTTAAGTTAAAGCACCCCTTTTACCAGCTAGTAGTTAATAATATAAAATTTTCACATTGTTTTCTTCTCACAACTAGCAAATAAATAGAGTATTATCAGTTCACTAATAACTGCATGCAGAAACAAAGCCGTGTTGCAGAGCAGGGTATAGTCTAGAAAACCCCCAAAATACAAGATTATAAAAATGGACAATATAATTCATTCATCTGCCTCTCAATAAAGCATCTGTCTAGCTTCTATATGGAATAAAGGTTCACATATCTAACGAGCTGGGAATATTTCTCATGCTATCCAATCTACTCTCATTCTTTTTTCTCTGCAAACCTATTGATTATGTAGAAACCACCTTTACTTACTACCTCCTTTTAAACTCAGTATCACATTGTTCACAGAATATACCAAAATAGTCCCTTGAGAATCAAGGAGAGGAAATAGACTTGGAACTGTGTTGGTATACAGCACCTGGTTTTATTTTCATGATCATTTATTGTTCATTAATAAGGCGTATTGTAGGACAAAAGCTGAAAACAGAAAACTAACTTCCTAAGGAAAATATTCACTTAGGGCTCTTGTATCTGCATCCTGTAATTGTATAGTGCTCTTCTGATAAACTTGAATACCACTGGCTTATCCTGAAGGATGGATGCCTGTGTATAAGGAAAAGTTTCAGAGAGCATTCATCGCACTCGGCACAATAATAGAATATTTTAATATCAAGTTGCAAGCTATGAAAAGCAACCAAAGTACAGCATGACAGCTACCAGTCAGCACACTTGAACTTCACAACGCCTTTCCATAACTAAGTAGTGGACTTCAACTGTAAGTCTTAACTGCTGTCATATGCTGGCATTTCTGGCAATGTCCTTCCATGGCATGTTATCGTTCAGACTGGCTAAAACAATAAAATATCAAGAAATGAATACAATTTCTATACTTGAAAAATAGCCTTAGCTGCTCTGTGATACATCTCGAGATATTTTAGTCTATTTACATATTTCAAATAGTTTGAAGTAAAAAGCTCTGCTGTGTGTGCTGCTGCTGCTGCTGCCTGCCAGGAAAAGTGGCAGGCGTTACACTGAGTCTTCACAGTTATTTCTATAAGCCTGTCCCGTGTGCGTGTGCACACGCATAAGCACACATAAAGTAAAAACTATAAACAGAGCTGGGTAACTGGCTGAAATTCTCCCATTCCCTACACGCCAGTTAGTAGTGTATCTTACCAAGCAAGAAACCTGAAACTGAAGAATAGAGGTATTTTAGTAATTCATATAATTCTATGCAAGGCGAAGCACTTACCTTCCATCTCTAGGGACCTCTGGAATCACACTGGAAAGCAAGCAACGGGAAAGGGGCTTATTGCAGTGTGAATCATCTCTGTGTAGATGCTCCGAGCAACCCCTGTATGCATGCTGACATCATCAGGCGAGACTCAGAGGCAGAGGATACTATGGTAACAGAGCAATGTGCTTGGAGACAGAAGCCTTTAATTGCTTTAACAACTTCCTGGGGCTCAAGCTACCAGGCTTAGATTTTCTAAGTAGGAAATGCAGGCTGTCACGGAGGCAGCAAGTGTGACATAGAGCAAAGAGACTCAATGAATTCCAAAATGATTCATTTCAAGGTGGCTTTCTAATGGCAAATAACATTACACGATCTCATTAGCAACATTCCTGGCACAGGATAATAAATAATATTCCTAGCTAGCAACAGTCTAAATATTCATATATGTTTTCTCATTGAACAAGCACTGCTATTACTGCATTATGGATGTCCTTTCCCTTGAAGAGGAATACTTGGTTTCTTTTGGAAAGAAAGCCCACATCTGTGTCTTGTGAAGTCAGCGTACTAATAACAATGAAAACTGATTCCCTCTGTTAACTTCTCCAGGAGGCGGCAGCTGCCCACTCCATTTATCTCTGAGCTCTAGTCAATCCTTGGCAATACATCACTTACCCAGAAAACACCCAGCGAGACGCCTAATTATGACACCCAGACACAACCAGAAGAAATCCTCCAACTCACTCTCTCAGTTCTCATGGAGAAGTGTCTTCAACCACAGGCAGAACTGCTTCTACTTCTCATAACTCTCAAAACTACACCTAATTTAAACCTTCCCTTGGAACATTCTGTCCTTCCTTGCAGCTGTCAAGCACGTTCAAAAGAATACAACCTTCCTTAGACATGCCAGGTTTAAAGTAATTGCTTTAAATAACACTGTTTCAACTTCAAACTGAGTCTGTAATGATACACCATGCCTATGTGATCAGAAGCAACACTTTAATCAGTACGTAATTTTTCATCTGTGCAATGAAAACTATTGTTTTCTTCCCCATGAATATTGGAGTGACATGTTTTTAAACAATATCACAGTCTAATTTTTATTGCAAATACTGTAATTGTAAAGATAAGCAAATAACTTGGCAGATCTTCCCTAAGATATTCATAACACAATAAAAGCTGAAGCTTGTCATTCTGTACCATATACTTAGATCTCAGCTATTGCAAAGAAACTATTATTATCTCTATTTCAATTTAGATGAAGCTAAGCCTGCCTTTTAATGCTTCCCTTGGGAGTAAGTAGTGTGCAAATGCCTCACAATAATACTTCTTGGAAACTAATAAACTAGAATACAACAGCACCAATTTACAATCTACAAAAAACGTACAGCATCATAATCTAACTTAGAAGTTGGACATTTTGCTTTTGTAGATTTTAGGGAAAATTCTGAAAGTAGACTTAGTAGAACTGGACCACTCAGAAAAAATCAAAATGTTTCAGTTTTCCTAAACACAGGTAAAAAAGCTAAGAATTTCCAAACAACTAAAATTCATATTCTTTTGTTTTTTTTTCTTCCTATGACCTTTAGTTCAAGAAGCAAAACACACTGTGTTTAACATGATATAAATAATAAATATATAAATACATAAAATAATGCACATATTATATATATATATACATGTTTGTTTTAAAATAAATATGTGTGCTTATAGGAATATGCATTGAAAATTAACTAGAAGGTACACTATCTGCAGTTTCAACTGTTGGTGGGTATAAACGTCAGTTCTCCAACTCTCACACAAGATGCTTTTACATATATTTAAAAGATTTTAAACTATGACTACGAACAGCTATTATAGTTAGACAAGTGGAAATTCAACTAAGTCTGTCTGAATATGCAGTCCTAGATACCTGCTCCCAAAGAAGGCAAAAAACAGCATTGGTTGATCCCTTCTTAAGAGCAAAGGACCAAACAGTCTAAAGTGAGTGGCTATCAAGGCAATACAAACATAGAAGGGAATGGGTGGACTGATTTTGTCACAGAAACGTCACAGTCAGAAAGAAGCAGCCCAACAAGCAAGCTCATTTGTTAGACTTTTTTTTTTCAGTACAACTTCAAAAGGAGCACACCATAAAATAAGAGCAAACCAAGATATCTATAAAAGTATAACAGGCTGAAAAAAACCTAGAGGACCACCTACAAGAACAGAAATCAAGCATCAGTGGCCTTAGATCATGTGGCTACAGAGGTGCTTGTGGAAAACATAGACCTTATTTCCCCAACCTCCATTCCTCAGGTCCAGGCCTCATTTAGTTTTTCTTTTCTCCTGTTATGTGACAAAGGCAACTCAAGAGTACACGCGCTACAGTGCCTTCTTTCTCCTCTTGCTACTGCACTAAATTTCACTGCCTTCTTAGATCACAAATTCTCGAGACAACAATTTTGTAAAAGATGACCACCTTTTCCTGCTCTTCCAGGACACCCACATGTGGCCAGCCCAGATCCCAGGATACAGAGGTTAGAAACACAATGCTGGGAACAGGAAACTCCCCAGGGAGAAAAATGACCCCGCCGGGCCAGATGGATGACTACATTTCTCTCTCCTATATTTGAGAAAATGCATTTTTTATTTCCAAGGAACCTCAGGCCTCACAGATATCCAATCATATTTTAAAATTTCAAATTAAAAGAAAAAAATTAAACGGTAACATATACTTTACCCTGCAGAAAAGAAAAACTTACTTCCCAAAGAAATCATCCTATGGACTGTCAGAGCATGATAAATTACATCTAACTCCCAGGCAACAAATCTTTCAACTGAAGCTTGAAGATCAAAAGACCATGAGTCTAAACTTGTTCCTTCAACTAAAGTGAATTCGTGTTGACAAGGGGCAATTCAGAAATGAATACGGGTGAAAGTCTTACTCCTTGGGAGATGCTTGACTGGGATCTCTAAAGCTCTGCGTGGCGAGCCAGTGGCCAGCCTGCTCTCTCCCATGAATCACATTTCTGACCATAAGTCTACATGCCCTGGCTTCACTTCAGCTTATGTAAAACATCTTCCTAGCACAAAGAAACAACATTCTTAGCTCCTCTGCTCCTGAGAGATGTTTTTCTAATTTCAAGAAAGATATTAGAAGGATTATAAATGGCAGTGGAATAGGGGACTTTATTATTAGCATTTGCATTCTCATTTTTAATTAAAACAAATTCATATTGATTTAATGAAAAAGTAAGGAATTCCATTAGGGAAAGGATTCTAATTTCCCATCATCCTTAAATCCAGTCAGTAGCCAAACCACAAGAGTGTGTATCTTCTGTGGGCCAGGCCACAGTTTCCTCTAGCTGAGCTCCTCTCTACCGGGCATTTCATAATGTTCTTGTCTTTTAACCGATATCCTGGTCTTCAATATTTTGCCCCTTTATTCACCCTGTGTATCACTCTGTATTTAATGAGTCTTCATAAAATACTGTGTTGACCATTTTCCCACCAAACTCCAAATTCCTAAAAGGATCCCCTTATGGGCCACTGTATCAATCACAGATTTTAGTTTTCTCATATCCAGATCTTCCTTCCAGCACCTTGAACATTAGACAACTTGACACAGCAACATGTTCCTATACTTTCCTTCCTCTAGGACTCTGATGCTTCCTGGTCCTGGAATTCCACATCAGCCACCTCATCTCTCCGCCTACCCTCCACACTTCTGTCTCTCCACCCTAGCAGACCAAACCCTGCCTGTCCTTCAACACTCATCTCACTCATAAGGAATCAGTTCCTCAGAAATTTCCGTGTTGCTGCCTTCACTAAATGCACAGAACACAACCCACTGTCGGTATGGGCAGGCAGCTCACAGGCAGAGCACGGACTCAGTATGTGCAGTGACTTGGGTTCAACCCTAGTAGGAAGGAACAAAAACAGGCAGGCAGGCAGGCAGTGGAGGAAACTCAAAGGGAGGGAAGGAAGCAGAGACTCTACTGTGCAATTATTATCATTTATACCATTTGCCTACTTCCTTTAATCTGAAAGCTAGAGACAAAGTCTATATTCCTTTGCTATTCTTTATACAGGGTCATGCCTTGCATTTGGCATTTGTTCAATGATAAATATTAAATAAAGGAATGCAAAATTTATCTCACTTTAATTTTGCCATTGTCCAAAGTACCTAAGGTTAAGCTGCTTGACTTATTTTTAAAAAATTCGGTACAGTAACAGACACAAATGAGAATCTCACTTTTAGGAATAGAACTACAAACAGGCTCAGAGAGCTGCTGCGATTTTTCCTGTGCCATATGCCCTCTAGGTCTCCTAATTCTACATTATATTCCTCACTTGCACATCTGACTCTGCTAATAAATATCTCCCCTTTTCTGTACCAAAATCAACAGGGTAGCTCAAGAACAGGTACTTTTCTTAGTATGTGCTATAGAAGCTACTCAAGTTTTCATCCTAATAGAATTTAAATTTGGCTTCCATTTAAAGGTCTAGAACTACTTCATTTTATACTATCTTGGAACTCATCAAGAGGCAATTAACTTTTATATTTTCCTAAAACTAAACACAGATTATAAAGCCTTGTATGTCTTTAATCAAAAAGTCAAAGGAGTTATGGATGATGACTTATTTTAATACAAAAACTTATTTCAACGTTGTATGATTCTAATTTTGATTATAATTCCCAGAAGAAATGCTGGATTAAATTCTAATACAGTTTTTCTAAAGAAGCGAGTTTAAGATAAGTTCCCATTTCAGTCTCTCACTTAGTGGACTTTAAAATACCTTTTAGGTAAATACAAATAAAGAACTTGGAGGGAAAAGTAGAACATTTGTGTCAGGGTAAGCAGAGATGCTGGGTTTTCTTGTGTGTGTGTGTGTGTGTGTGTGTGTGTGTGTGTGTGTAATAAAAGAAAACTCTTAAGAGGGGTTAAAGATGATGCCTGCCGCTTCAGATGACCCACAGAGCTGAAAGGGCCTGCCAGCAAGACGTGCGCTGTAATGCTTCGGAATGAAACCCTTTTGTGCACGGGGCTTTCAGAGGGCATTCAGGCACGACTGTGTATGTCTGGATTTAAATTAATCAACCAGTCAATTTCACAATGCTAAAATACCTCCCATTTGGCTCATTAATATAGGCTTACAGGCAGTTCCCAACTGAAGTCCGTAGCTTTTCAAAGGTTAAATACAACAATGTACACCAAATGACCTGTTGGGAGAAGAAAATGCCGTTAACTATACCCTCTACCATCTGCTGGGTATGGTGCACCATGCAGTAGATTATCCCATTTTAATCAGTTGCCCTGGTTTCCCTTCACTGAAGCATAATTTATAAATTTTAATAATATAAATTACTTAGGAGCCTATTTCATCCTATCTCTGTTTAAAATACCATAAATAGCTCAACTGCAGGGGCAGAACTTTCCAGCCAACAGGGCCAAGTAAAAAACAAGAAGTTAAACCCAAAGCATGTCCATGTTATTAGTACAAATCCACAGAAGGAAAGCTGTAACGATAGCCAAGGCCACATAAGCCATGTACAGAAAGCAAAAAGGGCATGAAAATGACAAAGTGAAGCCAGGTGGACATTTTCATCTGGGTTCCAAACCATGAATTTTAGTCCCTTGGGAGAATTCTTAAAATCACATGTTTCTTTGTTTTCTTTGAGTAGTAAAGGAATGAAAGCATTCTTGTAAAATATTAATCATGCATGTCTTTGGCATTAAGTCTAAAAGGAAAGGGTACATGAAGGGGAGCTAAGGATGTTGGAATATAATGTGATCCGGACCTTGTCTGAAAATGCCGTGGAAACAGTAATGGCCAGCCCAATACAGGAAGCTCCAAGCAACACAACCAGTCCTTTCCATCCACATCAAAGACCTCGCATTGTGAAAAGGAGCGCACTGCATGGCTCTGTGGAGCGCAGCACCAAGTCCAAATCCCAGCTTCCCTACTTTCACTTTCTGGGACTGGGGCAAGATGCTGCCCCGCCTGAGCCTCTGCTGTGACTCCAGTACTGAGGAAGCAACAATCGCAGAGCCAAACGTGGCTGAGCATGTGGCTGTGGTCCAGGTGCTGCTTTGGGGACCTGGAGCACTGCTCTCAGGGCAAGAGACAAACAAAGAATAAACAAAGAAATAATGTATATGTGTAGGGGCTGGGAGATAGCTCCACAGCACAAGTGCCTGCTTGGCAAGTGCAGGGTCATGAGTTCAAACCTGGGTCCTGCAAAGAGAGAGAGAGAGAGAGAGAGAGAGAGAGAGAGAGAGAGACAGAGACAGAGACAGAGAGAGACAGAGAGAGATCATGTGCGTGCAGTCATCCTAGAGTAGGACCTCTGAAGACACAGTTTCAGAAGAAATGGCATTTGCCTAAGCAGGAACAAGAAAACAGGGACTTCCAGGCATGGAAATTAGCAGAAGTAGTGATTCTAATGAAATCCACATGGATACAGTACACCAAGTGGTGAACACAGCTAAGCATAGATACATGCCAGACAATTAAGTAAAGGAGTCAAATAAAAAGAAAAGATAAATAAATGAATGCATGCATGCATGGAGCTTGAGGCAAAGAGGGCTGCAGGGAAGGTCAACTTGGGAGCCTCCTCCTGCACACACACCTCTGTGCGGTACCCTCAGTGCCTGGACATCAGGATCTGAGATAACCATTCCCACCTTATCAACTAACTGAATTAATATTGGCACTAGGGAGGTTGTCAGCAAGACAGAAAGAAAAGAAATGATGGATAGGATTGGATAACCATTGAGAGCAAACGAAGATTTGTGTTGAGTCCCAACCACTGTAAAATACTGGAAGATCTGGGGTCTCTGTGTTGAGAAAGATTCTGAGCCAAAGATAAGTCCATGTAGCCATGGGCTCCATTCTATACAAATACATAAGTGAAAAGGCTTTCCAAGGGCTTGGAAACAGCAGTTTCTGTTTGCTGCCATTTTTCACTTGGATATTTATTTCTCATAATAACTGTCTAAAATAGATATTATTACTATCTGCATTTTACAGGGAAGAATCTGTTTGCTCAAAGTGACTGGCCTTAGAAATCTGGGTGTATTTATAGGCTGTGTTCCCATTCACTGATGTAAGCAAGATCCTTTGTATTCTTATTAAGATAATTTAAGGCTCCTTTTAGGTGAGGCTAGTACTTCTAGGTAGAGTATGAAACGTCTTATACAAACATCATTCTACTTCTGGCATATCTTCTGGTTTCTATATTCACATGCTGCATTCTCAGGCATGTATGCAGACACAATTCTTTCCTATTTTTGATGTTCGTAGAAAACAACCTGTTTGTTAAACTTACAAGTCTTATTTGATTTAGTGACTAAGTAACCTCATAAGCAAATTGAGTTAATTTTAGCAGTTGTCAGAATTCCAAGTAATTTTAGCAACAGCCTCACCTACCCTGTTATTTGGTGTACACCATCTACACCTAGCTGATTTAAACACACACAGAGACAAACACACACACACCATACACACAAGCAGGCATGCACACATGCACACACGCACACACAATTCCTATGTGGCACACATACACATTCTCAAAATAAGTTATTTTTAAGTTAGTTAAGTTATTTTAAGTTAATAATTAAGCAATTATTATTGATGCAACACATTTTAATGAATAAGAATCTTGAGGAACTTCATCTGGAAAAATAGGAATGCTAAATTTCAATTAAAACTAGGTCACTGAAAAGTAAAATTCTTATATAGGTTACAGATCAAAGACAATGTAGGGAAAAAAGCTAAAACAGAATTAATCCTAAATTATCTTCTCACTCTCCCCACCACCACACTTTCCTTCCTCCCCATTTTCTGTGAGGGGGCTTCATTAGTGAGGAAAAAAGTAGGGGTTTTTTTAATACAACCTTGCCTTGTACTACCTTGATTTGATTACAAAAAAAAAAAAAAAAAAAAACCATGGAATTTTTATTCCAAGAATCATAGGTAGGAGTGATAATATACTATACCTAGCAGCATAGCTAGTTTTATTCATGAACCCATGCTGGGTTAAGAAAGAAAAAGAAGAAGCAAGCTCACTTCAAAGCATTATTGAGAGATGATTAGCACTCTTGGTTACCAATGAGGATCACAAGGCTACTTTGATGTGGGAGAATTCTTCATGCTCAAATTTAAAGAAAGGACATTTACCATAAAAGCTCCACTGTTAAAGCAAGCCAATAATAAAATTCCTTTGCACACTGCAATCCAGTAATTACCTAAGGGAATAAACAAAATTAGAACGCAGTCTTAAAAATGATGCCTGCAATGCAAACAATGCCCCTCCCTTATCATAAGTGGCAAAGTGCCAGCTGTCATATATGCAGTACTTGAAACATTACTCTTCATGCTGGCTCCACAGCCCTGCCATGTCTTTCTGGGCTGTAATCAAGCTACACATACAACTACATCTCAAAACTCACTGATGTTTAGATTCAAGTGACGTTATTTACTTAGGACATGATTGCCAAGACTGTCATTGTATAAAAACTCATCCCAGTAATACTTAATCTAAAACTCATACTGACAGTGTTCTGAAATTATTAATCTTACAAAGCTGAGCCACTGCTATTTTTTTGAGCCACTGCTATTTATGATACAGTATACAGTTATCTATTTTCACAAAAAAATGATATTTATTCTTTATATTTAATAGTTCTTAAAGTTGGTATGAAAATAGGCAACTTAATAAGTTTTGACAAAAATTGGGTATTGCTGAAATGAAAATTAGTTGGTCTGCAATGTGTGTATTTTTGTAACAATAGTCAAAAGATATGCGTAACATAGGTGTCTAATGCTTATAAGTCATTTTAATAAATAAATATATTTGCTATTCTCAAGATATTTGTACTTGAGATATTTAGGATATCTAAATATTTTTAAAACCTAACTGCTACAAAATTTTAGATTTTTTTCTTACTTTGTACTAAATTGAAAAAAATCTCTATCAGTAACACTTGGAAAAATATGTAAGACCATGTTAAAAAAAAATCACTGTGTTTCATTATGCAAGACAGCTTTTAAAGAACTTGGACCTGACATTCAGTTCTGTATTCTGCTAAAGCAGGTCAAAAGCCATTAGCCACCTGCTGCAACTACATACTAGAAAATTAAATGTCCTTCAAAATTATTTTGCATACAATATTCTCAAAGTAAGGGCTGGCCAAATAGCTCAGTGGATTAAAGTACCTGCAAGCAGGTGCAGAGGTCAGGGTTTGATCCCCAGGCCTGCTGTGCTGGCCCCACCCCCGGGGCATGCTGAGACAATAATTGTGACTGGGCATGGTGGCATGCACCTATAATCCCAGCTCTTGGGAGGGCATAAACTGGTGGATCACTAGGAGTCCTACCTAGTAGTGAGACCCTGAACACCCTGTAGACCTTTCCCTAAAAATACAGAAAAAAAAAAAAAAAACCAATATTCTCGAAGTAAAATGGATGGAATTAGATTCTAAATGTTTTAAACTGTGATGTCTCAAAAAGAAATATCTCACAATGTCACAAGATGATTTCAAAGTAATATTTACTATGGTATAATATTGAGCATTCCTATTAGATTTTTAAAATATCATGTTGCCAGGAGTGGTAGCACACACCTGTAATCCCTACACTTGGGAGGCTGAGGCAGGAGGATTGCCTTAGTTTGAGACCATCTGGCTCCAAGGCCAATGTACACTAGAAAGTGACACTGCTTCGACAGGCAAGACAGGCAAGACAGGATACCATGTCTACTATGAAAGAAATAGAAGCTGCAGAAGATACAGAATAATTAACAAGCTCAACACTATATGGTCACTACTATCTCTTTTTCCATAAAACGAAGATTAGATTATGGAAAGCTCAGGCAAGAAGATGACATGTTCAAGCCCCACTTGGGCAATTTGGTGACTCAGCAAGACCTTTTCTCAAAATAAAAGACAGACATGACTAGGGAGGTTTCTCCATGCAAAGGCATTGTGCTAAATCTATAGTACTGCACAGTTTTGGAAAAAGTGAAACTCATTATAATTCTTGAGATACTTAGGCTATTCTATATCTCTTGAGTCTGCAGTCTTCTGGTGACTGACCCCACTCTCCTTTTGCATACCTAAGATATTTTACAAATCCATTTGCACAGAAGAGAAAATACCACTCCTTGGGCTGTGAAACTTGCAAAACTCTGTTAACAATGTAAACCTTGCAAAGGAAGAGTATGATCTGTTGTCATTATTTATTAATAAGTTCTATGAGTAACTAAACACTCAAGTAACTCAAATTTTACACCATTCTGCACAACCAGGTACCAAGCTCTTGGTGCATTTAATTCTCATAACGTTATGGTCTAGGTAATTTTCCAAACCAGAAAAAGCAAGGCACAAAAAGGTGACTACATTTCAAGTTTACAGATTGCCACCCCTGGAAAATGAAGGGCTATGAAGTCCTGAACGTGATGGTCATCCTCGAGGAGGAAAAGTGTAGGAGGTAAAAGCAGAAGGAGCACCAAATGAAAGGATGCCATAGAGACAAATGCTCGCTTTAACAATTTTCTCTAATCTTATTTGGCTCTCTGTGGTGCTTAATAAACAAAAATAAAAAAGGTAACAGATTTTTCCACCGCAAAGGTTACTGCTAGCAAACTTAAAACATTAGGAGGCCCAATTTCTCTCACCTTAAAAGATAGATCTCCGGTGTGTAGAGCTGCAAATACCCAATCTCACAGGCCAAACTCTGGAGTCCTCCAGTCCTCTAGCAGACAAATAAATATCTCGGTACCATGTTAGATTCGCCGGCTGCAGAGGCAGACCAATGTGTGACAGTCTAGGCTAGGCTGTTTATCCGTGAACACAGTCCGAAGGTAGAACAGCAACTCGTGGGGACTGATTTCAAGAGGGGTCAGTGGGATTCACTGCTTTTGCGGGGCTCTGGGTATTCTGCTGCTGCCCTCACTGAATTCCATTCATTTAAACAGGTCTACAGGTAATCACGAGCTTGCTCCTGAGAGAAGTGCTCAGAATCCCTTCCAAGAACCCTTGCTCCAAATGTACCATCACCACATGGGACTGTTTGTATTGATGTCTTTGGATATATTTGCGTGGCCATTTAATAAAAGGCAAATGTTCCTTAACTATAGTATTACAGACTTCTCAATGTCCAAGTATAAATTCAAGTAAATAAGCCAGGATGAATAAATCATGTATTCCAAATTTATTTGCCAAATTGGAGACACTGAAATATTTCAAGGAAAAAAGAATCAGTAAGCCTCCTGGTAATAAGACTGGAAATCATTTCTTCTTCCACACCCAAAGTGAGAGAAACTGAATTCCCTACTTTCACTGAAGACCATTGCTATTTGTTTTATGGATAAAGGCCAAGTTATGCATATTTTTGTGACTCTCAGTCAAGAGTCAAGGTCAATCCCCAGATTTTCTTTCTCACCAAAACTAGGGAAGCAACATGAATACAGATGTTCCTTTAGCCCTTTCAGTGTGGTTTTAACTTCAGTTTTCCCTTTTAGAGCAGCTAAGATTTCCTCATTTATCAAGGGGGTAGCCATTAAGAAAGTCATTTAGCTAATAAACAAGGAAATTAGCTACGAAGCCTGATACAAAACAGATAGTAACAGAACTAACAGCAATATGTACACACAAATTAAAGCAGTAAGAGTTGCTCTGATAAGCATTTTCAAACTGTTAGTGTTATTCCAAAAAAACATCACCAGTATAGGGGTTAGGCAGCAGATTAAAGCTTTCTTCTTCTCTTGCTTTGTTGCCACAAAAATCTGTTTTATTTTTGGGGTTTCATTGAAGGAAATGCAGAGAAGGCATCGGAAAGACAAATGTGAAAAGTATCTGAGTGGGACAGCCTGCCTTCCCTTCCAATCTCTCCTGATTTTGTTCCTCACTGGAGTAGTCTGCATAACATTGGCTTAACTTTAAGAAAAACCACAGAACTCAAACAAGCAAGATAATGTGAAAGGGACTTGCTGAAGTCCCCGCTTTTCAAGAAGCCTGATTTGGAAGCAAAGTTATTAAACAGAATAAATGAACATCAGAATTTTCATAGTACTGATTAAGCACAAATAATTTTGTTGAACTGATGATATTTATTATAAACAGTGATTTCTTTTTCCACAGAGGAATGAGCACACCTCTACATATCACTACAGTACCTATTTAATCAAAATATGCTCCATTCTCCACAAAAGTTAAATTTTTCTTAAAAATCTGCTTTGAAAAAAAATATGTAAGCTAGAAAGAATCTACTAATTCAGTAACACAAATATCTCTTTTTCAGATGTTATAGCAGAAAAACAAAACCAAAAAAACCAGATCTTCCTCAGCCAATCATGCCTTATAAGAATCTTGGTACACACTGGCACTGGGTTGACCTCCTGCCTTCGGTTGGCCAAAAGTACTTCCGCTCAGTAACAATCAGTAAAAACCTACTTTGGCCCATTTGTCTCAATTACTTTTTACTCATTGCTGCAACAAAATATCTACCATCCAAAAGGAAGGAAGGAAAGATTTATTTAGCTCTCGGTTTGTGGAGGTTTCAGTCCATGCTCAGCTGGCTCTCAGGCAGAGTCGCACATGTCAGAGAACAGTCTCTCACAGCAGCAGAAAACAGCAAAGAGTTAAGGGATGAGCAGAAGCCCCTGCTTCTCTCTCTTACATTGTAAACAAGCTATCCTGAGGATGTAGAACTCACACAATGTCCATGCCCTCCTCTTGTGCAGGATGAGGATGTTTACAAAGTAGGAATCCTGGCTCCCTGCTAAGAACTTCTAAACTTCTCAAGTCGACATACTCTGTCAACAGTACACCCATGCATCCCATAGGAAGAGCTTCCAGCAGCCCAAACCACACCTCCACAGCAAGTCATGGGGTTCCACCTCCTCACTCACCTCCACAGGACCTAGTTACGCTGCTCCACCCCACCACCCCCATTGATCTCCCAAGAGAGGATAACTACCAATGATTCCTGTTGAAATGATTGCTTAAATTAACTTTGTAAAATGAAGAGTTAGTCTCAAGAGGGAAATAGCCAAAGAAAAACTATCACTTCAAGAACACTCAATATATTGAGTAAGTGATGAATTTTAAAGTTTTTCAAGGAAAAAACATCAGTCACATGAATGTCAATGAACTTTGTCCTCAAAATGTAGGTTTTACTTGTTAAACCAGAAATTCTCAATATGTAAAACATATTGTATATGACACTATATTCAACATGCTTCACATACTCCTGTTTTTTTTTTTTCAGTCTAAATGTAAAAGTAATCTACTCAACGTTAAATAAATTACAAAACTGGTAAACTGATTTTATTTATGAATCTCAGATAAAAATATTTCTCTATATAATATTTCATAAATCCTTTTAGTATCTTTTACTGGGAAAAGGATGCATAAAATGAGAAAAAGCTATTTTATATTGCTACTGTCTGAATTCTAAAACACAACTAATATTTATTATACTTAATATGCTTAACTATACAGTATACACATGTACAGCATACAAAGTATTGTTCTTGCTTTTAATGTATTTAGTACAGGGTCTACAGAGTCTCATTAAGTAGATCAGACTCATTAGCGATTCCCTTATTTTCAGCTTCCCAATTGCTGGGATTACAAGCATGTACCACCACGCCCAGTCTCAATTATAGTCTCAGCGCGCCCCAGGGGCAGGGCTGACAGGGCACAAAATACTGTTCCTAACCAACTATGATTTTAAGTGTTTTATAATAGTGTCAAAATTTTTAAAATTCTTACTTATAAGTTGTTTTTATAATTTAAATATCAGAAACAGTCTAGGCACTTTGGAATTAATTTATATGACTATGTAAATATGTATATTTGTATTTCCTCCAGGAATTTTAAACACAAAGAACCTTAAGTATTTCACTAAAAAACAATCAAATATTGAAGTGGCATCTAAAGTATTTTTTAAATTTATTTTTAACTGACAAGTAATGATCGTGTATTTATGGGGTACAAGTTGGTGTTTTAATCTGTTAACAGCATAGAAACATTCAATATAGCTTATTAACATATCTATAACATCACCAACTTATTATTTGCATGTATACACAGTGAGGACATTAAAAATCTTTCAATTTAAAAAAGGACAAGTAGAGGGGCTGGGAAGATAGCTCCATGGCACAGGTGCCTGACTGGCAAAATGCAAGGTCATGAGTTCGAACCTTGGTCCTGCAAAAAAAAAAGGGCAAATAGGACCAAGGCATTTTTTTTTTGTATAGAATTAGTATTATTGTGCTCCCAGGATGGCCCAACATTCCTAAACAATCATGGTGCCGAATGGCCAAATTTTCAGAAAATTAAAAATATTACTACAATACTACTTGATTAACACCAACGTCCACTTGGCAGCACTCAACATATGTGCTGCTCCACCACTAACATTTTAGTGGGTTTTTTAAAGATGACCACAAGGAGTACATTTCCTTTACACAATCAAACCACCCATCAGTGTGAAAGCTCTGTGTCAAAACCTGTGAAGCTATATACTGACTGAAGAAGAACAAACCAAGGGTAATTTAGCACTAAAGGTCAGCTTGTGGGGTTCCACCAAGGAGCACCTCTATTGTGCTGAGAACAGATGTGAAATCTGAACTCTGTCTCAAGCCTTGGGTGAATTTCCTGTTCCTATTCCAGCTTCTCATGATGCCAGTCGCTACCCAGTGGGTTGGCACATGTGCTGTGCTTTCCAATGCTGAAGAGGCTGAGAACCAACCCACTGCTCAGAAGCAACCGGAGACATTAACGGTAAACTGCTTGCTAAATAGATAAAGAAGGAAAAGGCTTGTGCAATTGCTAATTGCTTCTTACACAAATGCATTCACTTCCTGGAATCCAGTAAATATTTGTTTTAGAAGTAATCTCCACCACCGTCTCACATGCCCTTCATCACTACTGAATTGGAGAACAATTTGTAACAATAAAGATTCATCTACCTTTAATATTTTTTTTCAATTTTATGATTCTGGCAACACTTTTATTTCTTCCTGCGCCTTCCATCAAACCCACATATCTATAATGTTTAGTGAAATGAATCAGACAAACACGCTTAAATATTGCATGGCTTTCCCTTCATGAGCAACTCAAAGCACAGGTAAGTTAGAAAGCAAAGTTAGATAATAGAAAACAGGGCAAGGGAACTTTTGTGGAAAGGACAAGAACCAACAACTGGAGAGGGAAGGAGATAATGGGATGAATGAAGATGTTTTAGGGCCATGCAATAACTGCCCACAGTGAATGGGAGCAACAGTAGTGCAAACATGTACCAACAAAAACTAGATAGCACCAACATAGGCTTTCATGTCAGAATTCTCAAAATTCCACACATAATGTTCAAATACATACTACAACTCCAAAATTTATGGAAAAAAAGACCAAGATTTGATTAAACATTTTGCTCTAGAAAATACAATTCCTCTCAAGTCAATTTATTATAGGACTCGTTAGCATGGGTAGAGTCTCTCTACATAATACCCAGTAAGAATATCTGATGTTGTATTTCAGCAATACTTAGAGTACTGAAGCAGATCTAAATTAAAATGTTCACTTCAGCTACACTTTCCTCCAAGAAACTCCAAAGATCTCCTAAGTAAAACCCTAGAAACAAAACCCCTGAAGTTTCCCGATCATCTACTATAACACTACATGCTTTACAACTACTTTATTGACAAAGTAAATTTCTCTCACCAGAAGTTAAAAGAAAGTAATTTACACTCTCTGTCTCACATTCAGAGAGAAATCCCAGTTGTTATCTAAAAATACTGTATTTATTTTTAGATCTTTTAAAAAATTTTTCCTTGGTAACATTTGGCAAAAATGTTGAAAAGAACAAAATGACTGGAAAAAATGAAGCTGTAAAGGAAACAACACACAATAAAGTCAATATCTTTAAATGCATAAATCTTAAAAACACAAATGTGTGAATAGATTAACTACAATGTGTAATGTATAGACATCTAACTACAAAAGAAATGCTCAAGCCATCAGTGCAGACACAAATAAATAATTCTTACTTTTCACTTCCCAAATTGGAAGTGTAAAAAAAAAAATCATTTCGGGGAGGGAAATAGTTATTCTCAGTTAAAGTACTATGGATTTATGAATGCAAATGGCCTTTCTGAAGGACAAACTGGCCTGTGTGTGCAAGGAACGCCGTTCAAATATTCATGCCCTTTAATATGATTTTACTTTCAGGAATTTAATGTAAGAAAACAGAGAAAAGTAAAAAATTATCTAAAGGTATTTTCATCACAGTATCATTTATAATAGCAAAAAGTCCTAAAATTCCAATAACAAGAGGATCTCTACAGGCACACAATAAAATGCAACACAACTAGTCAGAAAGCACTTGTAAAAGAACACTTAGTTGTATGAGAGTCAGGGTGGACACACATCTGTAATCATTCCCAGCATTTTGGAAGCAGAGGCACAATACTGTTGCAGGTTCAAGGCCAACGTGGGCTACATAGTAAATTCACTACAAAGCAAGATCCTGTCTCAAAATAACAAACAAACAAAAGCAGGAGAAATTGATCACTAATACTTATTGCAAATATGCAGGTCACAAGACAGACTACACATTAGGATCTTAATTTTATGTTTCTAGTTTTATATCTCGTGTGTGTGTGTACACGGATGTGTGGTAAAATAATGTTTAAAATAACCACTTTTAAAAACAGCATTTTCTGTGCTGTTTTCGTTGTTGTGGGTGGTACTGGAAACTGAGCCCAGGGCCCTGGTGCTAAGCTGCCTCCCCACTCACTGTATTTTTCTATTTTCGATTTTCAGATGGAGGTCTCACTAAGATATTAAAATGCCCAGAATAGGCGACTGGGATTACAGGCATGTGCCACCACACCTAACTCTGAGCTTTTGTACTGGCCAGTTTTCCACAAGGAAAATGCATAATTTTTAAAAAAGTGGCAGACATATAACTAATGAGAAAAAATAAAAGGATGTAGCTTATTTGTATGTTACACAGTTTCCCATAACTAGAAGGATACTGCTAGCTTAATGAAAGCTACGTTCCTACATGAGCCTGAAAAAGACACTAAGCCTATAGAAATATAGGAAATGGCATCATCTTTGCACCTTGCAAAAGTGAGTGTAGAAGGAGGGATAGCTAACCCAACCACACAGTCTTACGATAGGTTTCTCAGCCTACCACTCAGATCTATCGCCAGGGTAACGTGACAGTCAAATCATCCTCATAAGAACCATGACATAACAAAAGCTACTGTTACAATAAAATAAGTACTAATATGGCCAGGAGGCCCACTGAGATGGCTCTCAATCCTTGGTGCATCTAAAGAATGGGGATAGCACTACTGATCTCTGGCATAGTGTTTCAACCAAAAGAATTATTCATTGCTCAGATATTATTGTTCTTATGTCACCAACAAAAATTCACAATATACTTTATAACAGCTAAGATACTCTTAGTTCCCATAATCTACTGCAAGCTATATTTCTGAGTTGTCTGTGTTTTAAAGGCTGTGTTTTCTAAATGTTCACTTAGCATGTAAATAGGCTCCAAGAGTTACAGTTAAGCTGATTGCTATGCATTTGAAGATATGACTATAATTTCCTGAATAAACAAATATCAATCAACAAATACATATTGAGTATTTTCCATATTCAAGAATTATGTCAAGTACTGAAAGAAAAGTATGCTCAAATTATTCCCTAGATCATATTCAAGATAAGGAAACTATATTTCCCACAAATTTATTCAAATGATGACTGCTGAATATTTATGCATATCAATAATTAGCTAATCCTTGTATTTGTCTTGTTAGTCCCTTCTCTAAATGATGAAAGCATTTTATTACAGTATAGTAACCTTTTAGGAAGTTTTGCTGTTTTATTGTGCTAAAGTATAAATTACAAAATTCATGATTATAACTATTTTTAGGTATGCACACACTGGCACTAGGTGACATACACTTATTACATTTATACTAGTGTACTGCTATTACCAATACCTATCTCTACAGTATTTTTATCTTCCCAAACCACAACTGTCCTGTTTTGGCTTGGTTGTTGTTCTCTCACTGCTGAGATAAAATACCCAAACTTAGGAAAGGAAAGGTTTAGTTAACTCATAATGTGTTGAAGTTTCAGTCCACAGTCAACTGGCTCCAAGGCCAGCACAGCTGAGGGGCCACAATCCAAGATGGCAGGAGACAGGAAACGCAACAAGAGCAAAAGGTGAGGAGCGGGGCTGAGAGAGGCAGGCCTCTTTTCCTCCCTTGTACTGCATGGGCTACCCGTCCACATAATCTCCATGTGCTCCTCTTCCATAAGCTCAGGATATTTACAAAGTGAGGACCCCGGCCTCCTGTTGAGTTAAATTTCTAAACTTCTCAAGTTGGCCCAATTTATCAGCTGTAACAGTGTCTATTACATAATAACTCCCTATTTTCCACTTCCTCTTACCCACCAGCACTGTTTTTTGTGTTTACACATCTGAGTGTTCCAAGGATATCACATAAATGAAATCATATCATGTTTTTCTTGCATATTATTTCATTTAGCATATATTCAAGGTACCTCCATGTTACAGCAGCTGTCACAAATTTGTACCTTTTTAATGCTAAGTATCATAATATTCCACATATATATCACATTTTCTTTTCCCCTTTATCTCTTGATGGACACAAAGTTTGCTTTCACCCTTTAACTATTGTTCAAAGAGTTACAATAAACACTGGGCATCTTCATATTAATTTGAATGCCTGCTTTCATTAGTTTGGGGTATATATGTAAAATCCAGTTGCTGGATCATTTTTATTTTAAAACTCCAATTGTCAATAAACATGTCTTTGGATTAAAAATAAAAATTATCAAATTCATTCCCATAGTAAATTTTGTTTTTGTTTTTGTTTTTGTTTTGTCTTCTTGAGACAGGGTCTTGCTATGCAGTTCAGGCTGTCCTTGAGCTCACTTTTGTAGCCCAAGCTGGTCTCGAACTCACACCAATCCTCCTGCCTCAGCCTCCCGAGTGCTGGGATTACAGGCGTGAGCCACCACGCCCAGCTTCCCATAGTAAATTTTGAATGGCGCAAGTACATTATTCTTTTTCATTTGTGCATAAAAGCCTCTTAAAAATGGAAATACTAAGGGCTGGCAAGATATCTCAGCAAATCAAGTGCCTGTTTAGCCAAGCACAGGGACCAGGGTTTGATCCCCCGGCACCACATACTGCACCGGTCCCACCGCTGGGCGTGCTGAGCAGGCCACTGATATCAGGCATGATGACACACATACCTATAATCCCAGTGCTGGAGAAGCTAAGGAAGGAGGATCACTATGCATCTGAGCTACATAACAAAACTCTGTATCAAATATGTAAAAAAAAAAAAAAAAAAAAAAGTACTGTCCACAGCTATGACTCAAGATAAATCTCTCAACTGTGTCAGTGATGTACACCTTTTCCTCACAGCCCATCATGCTTTGGTAATGACATTGATACTCATCCTAGGTCCTCTTGCTGTCTACCCTCTGCCTTTGACTGTCAATAATCAGAACATTTGACCACCAAACCTTTGTCCCCTTAGCCTACTGTGTTCCTCTCAAATTGTTAACACATTCTCATCTCCTACGTGCAGATAATACATACATATTTTAATCATATCACTGGAACACTCAGAATTTTTTCTGTTAAAATAATAGTTACTTGGGCTGGGGAGATAGCTCCACAGTCTCAGCACCTGCCTGGCAAGTGCAAGGACCCGAGTTCAATCCCATGCCCTGCTGGCCCTGGAACCCCAGGCACACAGTGCCAGCCTGAAAAGGGGCATGATAGCACACACTTGTAATCCCAGCCCTGGGGAGGTTGAGACCAGAGGATCAATACTAGTCTGAAATGCATAGTGAGACCCTGTATCAAATAAATAAGTAAATAAATAAATATTTAAAAAATAAAAAGTTTCTTAATTGGAAAAAAATCTAGTCAAATGGAGCTAACAAAGCAATATGTCTTCGATAAAATTCCTATCCTTTCCCAAAACAATATTTGAATTTCTATCATCTTTAAAACCACATGTAACACTGTTGACACATGATGCAGACATTATACTCATGTTACTCAGTGGCGTCAACAAGAATTGTCATACTTTATAAAAACGAAGCTTTTTTGTCCTTTTCAAAATTGTTCTGTATAAGTAATGTATATCATCTCTAGTGTGAATAAGAACATAACCTGGAGTACAAAGCCAAAGTTTTGAAATTCTTAACTATGAATTATTGGCCACTTGAAAGAAATGTAGCTTCTGTTGCAAAGTGCCAGCATGCTCTGCACATGATCCATAACTTGAAGACACAGTCACATTACGAAGTTATTATCGTCTTCCTGACAAAGTGAAAACCACAGTAATTCACTGTCACTCTTATCAAAGCTGGCGAGCTAGGGTATCTATGAAGGGGGATCATCCATCAAAAAGGACCGGGGCAGTTCACTGGTTTATTTTTAATTCATAAATCATCACTCCTTCCTAACAAACAATTTAAAGCAGGCTGAATTTTGTGATTAAATTATAAAAGAGAATTAGCTCCTGTCTGTCCACTTCTCACCTAAGACATGAAACAGGATTTCCGTCACTGATGTGCGGTGAGCAGTGCTGAGGTCAGTTGCATCTGTGCATGTGTGAATTAACTGAAATGAGATTCTCCTTCAACACTCTTCCAGTGAGGAAGAGCAGGAGACTTTTCACAGACATGACACAACTGTGGTTCTCAAATACAAAGCAAACACATCTCTTTTGCCCAACTGCCAACAAGGTTAGCAGCCATCTGGATATATCTATCATACATGTATAACTGGATAAATGCTAACTCACACATTCACTACGTAAGTCAAAGCATGAGGTAAACAATTCTGATTACAAAGGAGGGAGGCTATTAATAAATACTGGTGCTGCCCAATATTTTCTGAAAATAGTCAGTGTTAGCTTTGTAAAGCTCTATAAAGCCCTAAAACTGGCTGACTTTTCCATCCATTCACCAACCCTTCTAGGTCTCTGGTGCTATAGGAGCCCCAAAAGCATGATGAAATGTGGATGTTTTTTCACAGAGAGTTGCACAACAGATTTCTCCCAGAAGTCACGCTGATTGGGAGCTCAGTGTGTAAACACTAGGATGACTCCTTTTCCTGTTACTGAGGCCAGGAAATCTGTTCCAATCATGGGCGGATCCCGGGACTTGGGAATGCCACGAAGCATGGGACAGGAGTGGCTATATTTAGAACATGGCGGAAATGTGTCCCGATTAGAAGGATATGTGGGTCTGGCAGGGCTAGGAAGACAAATACCAACAGTGGCATCTATTCTTCTGCCAGCTCTATACCCAACTAAAAAATTAGGGTGAAAAACCATGGATTATGGAACTATTTTGAGGAGGCAGAATAAATATTAAACATCAAGCATTTCTCTCTGATCAGTCCACCAGCAGAATGGTCTCTAGAATGAGGTAAGATTTTAAGTGAAGTTAAAATCATTATACTTCAAAAGCAGCAAGGAGCAGCCTTTTAATTTACAAATCTCAGATGGGAAAGCATAATCCTTTATTTTCAGAAGTCTGTCTTTTTAGTGCATACAGAACCAACTATATCTGTTGAGATTTATCATCATTTTCATTATTGCTATTAATAGTCATATTTTGCTTCATAGTTTTCTTCATATGTTCATGTAGAATTTTTATGATATAATTTTGACCCATATGCAGCACATTAAAAAAGTAAATTATTTGTTTCTGTTGAAACTGCTATCACCTATGCTTACAGTAAAGATTTAAAGTTGTGGATGATTTGGAGCCAAATACCTGCCTGAACTCCAACTTTGAGTTAAAAAACAAAAACAAAACAGCAAAATAGCATCTAAGATGAAATGTAAATTTTGACCTCTATATACTTAGAAATTACATTTTTGGTACATATCTATATTTTTCCATGAATGGCTCAGAATTTAATTCCTTGACATCTAATGATTTGTAATTGTTCCCTTTCATATTCACAAGTTCATAAAACTCACAGAAATCAAAATAAAAACACTAAGAAAGTATTGATAACAACAGTTTAGAAGAGGCAAAAGAGAAGATGTTTGCAATATTAACTATTAGAAATGCAAAATTAGTGGTAGAGATTACATTTATTATTGCTAAATGCCAACCATTATTCAAAGTATTTTTATGGATATTGCTTTCTAATGCTTTCATAAAAACCTTTGAGATGCTGATAGTAAGTACTGCATTTTGCAAAGAACAAAATGAAGGCATAGTTACTTAAGTAACTTGTGTAAAAGTCACACCTTCTTTAAGTGAAAGAAATTCACTATGACTCCAGGGCTTATGGCCTTAGTCATGACACTAAATGGAATCATTATGCACTGTACACTAATAGAACTTACTAATTTTAATAATACTAATATAAGTTAAAATTAAAACTTAAAGTCTAATACAAAATTTTTAAATTAAATTAAAAATTTCAATTAAAAAATAAAAATAAAATAAAACTGTGAAAGCTAAATGTTCTCTTTACTAGTTACAATGCAAACTCAATCTTATTTTCCCCTCTATCCTTTTTTTGTGTCTCTGTGTGAAAAATCAATGTATTCAATAGGCCTGATCCAATAACTGAGCACTAGGTTTACAACAAAGAAACTTTTGTTTTATAGCAATTCTGCTAACACATTCTATAACTTCTCCTAATTTCTACAAATAATTTCATGTAAATGGCCCAAGTATGAGAGATGACAGATTTGTATGAAGCTCAACATCTTTGGCTCGATTTGAAACTAGACAGATGGTATGAAGTTATTTAATACGTATACTGTAGAGCCATTTGCATGAATAATCTTCAAAAATTAAATATGACGTAGGAACTCCCAATTCCATACCTCAGTCTTCATTTGTTTCCAAAAAACCAACGATTACCACAAAAGCATATTACTACTCAACGCTTCAAGACACCTCGTAGTCAGTAGTCTTCTAGTCTCCCCAGTGCACACTTTCAAAAGACTCTTCTACCAATGCCAATAATGATATTAATACTGATTAAGGCAGAAAGAAATTCTCTCCACTCAGCCTGTCCAAACCAAGCAGTCACTTAATTCTATCCATTCTGTGTGGGACACATTTCCTGAATGATTGCTTCCCTCCAGGACCTTGGACACAGTCCAGTCACTTGTCCCGTCTTCTTATCCTGCTATTTGTGTTAAGGTAACAGCTCCTAACAGGTACTATCCTGTAGTTTGTCCTTTATTTGATCAGTCTTCAACCCCTACCAAGCACAGTTCTCTTCAAAACTGCAAACTTCCAAATTAATTTAGGTTCTCACTCATTGATAGCATGGGTTCTAAAGCTGTAAGGCAAATTAGATTTATCTCAGGACTTACTTAAACTACAGATGTGGCTGGGTGCAGTCGCCTGCCACTCTAATCCTAGCATGCAGGAAGTTGAAGCAGAAGGATTGTTGTGAGTTCTAGGCTTGCCTACACTACACGGTGAGACCCTTTCTCCAAAACAAATAAACAAACAAACAAACTCGCCAGGCACAGTGGCTCATGACTATAATCCCTGCCATTGGGAGGCTGAGGCAGGAGGATCATTGTGTATTTAAGGCCAGTGTCCACCCTCCCACACACACACACACACACACACACACACACACACACCCCACATAGTTTGTTCAACCCCAGCGTGAACTACATAGCTGAACCCAGTCTCAAAAATAAAAAAGGATTTTTTAAAAATTTCTTTAAGGGATTCAGCCAAATAGTTCAGTAGATGAAAGTACCTGCAAGCAGGCTCAGGGACCAAGGGTTTGACTCCAGGCCTGCCATGCCGGCCCTGCCCCCAGGGTGCACCAAGATGGCAACTGAGACTGGGTGTGGTGGTGCGTGCCTGTAATCCCAGCTCTTGGGAGGCTGTAAACAGGTGGATCATTATGAGTCTGATCAAGTAGTGAGACCCTGAACACACTGTAGACCCTTTCCTAAAATACTAAATATATAAATAAATAAATATAAATACAAAACATTTTTAAAACACAAAAGCGCTGGGAAATGCCTTCCTTTTCTTTTTAAATAAAACTAGGGTGAAGACTAAGAATCCACATTTTCTCTAAGTTCCCAATTGCTTAGTAACACCCCTAGGTCAGAAAATATATTTTTGATTCTTAGTGCAGTCCCTTCAAACTACCTAGGGACATTTTCTAAAATGTCCTATGTAGCCTTTAACAAATCGTCCACAGGTCATAACTACCCACCTTCCTCCTTCTCTTTCTTCATTTTCTGGTTCTCTAATTCCTTCATGTGATTCTAATTTCTGCAAATGTCGAAAATCACTGGGGTTTTACAGAAATTCCAAACCCTCAGCACAGCACACAAGATTGTCCACCCCTGCTCAAACACTTCATCTGCCCAGAAGAACGTATGAAACAAAAAAATACTAATAACAGTTTGCTTATCTCTGAATGGGATACACATATTCCTGAATGATTTTGCGAGAGTTAAATGAGATAATATGTGGTAAATGGCCTTTACGTGGAAGAGGCTATACTCTGTACTGGGAATGCATGGCCAGTGAAAACATACATGATCCCTGCCCTCAGAACAAAGAGGTAATCACTCATTAAGCTAATAAGTACCAAGAGTTAATTACTTTTGCAGTAAGTACTCTCCAAGGAGAGGGAAGAGGTGCTATGAGAGCTTAGAATGGTGGTACATAAATTTGCTCAGGGTGTGGGGGTCAAGAAAACCCAAGATGGGAGGTCTGCAGGTGGCAGAGGGGAACAAGAACGTGCATTCCAGCCGGCCAAAGAGCAGGACCAATGTCCCTTATGTAGAAGCAGCCTAAGCGGAGCCTAGGGGTCGGTCACCCACAGAGGAAAAGAAGGGTAACAGGGAAAGGTGGAGAGAAGGTGGCATAAATCGTGCACAGTTTTGTAAATGGAGTCATAACTCAGGCAAGCCAGTCAAGCGTCCTGCAGTCAGGTCTGGCATATGCATCGGTGGTGCACGTGGGGTCCTCGTCACCTCCTCCTCCATATCCTAGCCAGCAGCCTCCACACTGTGGCTGGCAAATCCCAGAAGATGCCTAAGGACTTTTCAAGGCGCGAAAGCACAGAAGTAATTTTGAGAGAATTAGATTCTAGACACTCAATCTTCATTTATGTTCTTTGCCAAGGCTCAACTGCCTGAGAACAAGTCTAGAATCTACAAATTTTCGTTCCCTATCCCAGTTTTCAGGCTTAGTTTTAGCATAGAGCTTGTCTCCCTGTAGACAAATAATCTATGAATAAATTGATTTGGGTCAGGGCAAAACCATCTCAGCAGTGGTGCTCTATTGAAAAGTTGAGAAGTGAATGATAGTGTAGGAAACATTCGTTTGCAACTCACTGAGTTTTAATCTTTTCTTTTCCTGAAAGTGAAAATGAGCCTGCAAGAGTCACTTCAAATAAGCTTTGATGAGCAAACCTAGATAATATCCATCCTATGATATTTGTAACCTAATTGTAATAAATTATTTACCAAATTGAACAAGGCTTCTATTTTTCTCTGTTAAATATGGCAACCCTGCCCAAATTTTCAGTTTGAATGAAGGTCCACAGATTTTAGAGCTGATTCCGATCATGAAAACAAACTCAAAACATTCATTTAAAAGGCAAATGAATGGACTGAGAGATATGAATGTTCCAGCTGAGATCATACTGAATGAAAACTTTTTTTACTTTTATCAGAGCTATTTCTCTTCTTGCTGTCAAATGTCCCACACAGAAACATACCTCAGCATACAACTTTCCCAGAAAGCTCCCTGCCCCTGAGACAGTGTAAAAGTGATGCCACCAGCTAAAAAATAAAAACTTGGAAAAGAAGCCCATCAGTGTCTCAGAAACAGTCGACTACCCAGAAATCAGAGTAGAAGAAAAAAAGGACTCCCAAAAGAAAGATTTTTTTTTTTCACAGAAGCATAATTTCTACGAACTAAACAATTAAAACAAAAATAAAACTGAAGGAAAGAATCCAACATAACACCTTCACCAATATCGCCAGCAATAAATAGAAGTAGAGAGACAGAGGAGGAGAGCCAGCACCCTGGGAAAACAAAAGTTAATTGATTCTGAACTTTCCATCACCTGCAACTAAGAACCTCATATTGACTTTGGAAACATTTCTAAACCTCTCACACTGCTTTTTAAAAATATTATGCCTGAAAGGTTTTCATCCACTTCTTGTTTCTCAACAAATATAAATACATTTTTTTTTCCTTCAAGTGTCTTTGTGAACTAAGGGTTTGATTTTGTTCTTTGTTTGCTATAGCTGCCAATCATATATATTATTTGCGTCTACTTCAAACTCATTTTGCAATAAAAGATTTCAAAATCCTGTCTCCTTCCTCCAGGGGAAAAACAAAGGGTGAAACAAACAAGGAAAATGACTTTATATAATCCTTTCATTTCAGGTCTTGATTTCTTCCTGCTATGAACTTCATACCAAAGCTTTGCTTTCCTGTGCTTTAGAGATGAAAGAAGCTCTTCGATTCCATAAAAAGTAAGTTCATCTCTGGTGTAAATGTTGGAGAAGTCTGAAGAACGATTTGATCTTTGAAGAGATATGAGGTGTTCTGTAAGAGTTCAGGTTGGAAACTCTCCAAATGCTAAGCTTCCGAGAAACTCAATTTCACCAACAGGATGTAACCCCAATCTATTCTTCCTCAGTTCAATATTTGAGGATCACTGCAAGTAGCCTGTAGTAGGGATAGAGTCAACCAGAACACAATGTCCAGCCTCAGACCCAGCTCAGAAGCACTTATCCTCTTAAGGTTGGACAAGTTCATTTTTCTCTCTTTCTGTCTTTCTTTCTGCCTGAAGGGTTGAAGTTTCTTAAGATCTTAATACCTCAGCTACCTGAAGACAACAACGGTATTTATTTCATAGGTAGCTATTAATATTTTTAAAATGTAGTTTTTAGAATAATACCTAGGCCAAAAGAAGCAGTATGTGTTGTTGTATATTAGTATTAAAAAGATCTCTGGCGCAGGAACCAGGGTTCAGTCCCCTGAGAGTGGTGCTAGTCCCACCCCAAGGGTACACTGAGACAGTGACTGAGACTGGGTGTGGTGGTGCAAGCTTGTAATCCCAGCGCTTGGGCGGCTGAAAACAGGAGGATCACTATACATCTCATCTGTGTAATAAGACCCCATAGACCCTGTTCTAAATAATCTAAAAAGACAATCGCTGTGTTTAATCTATAAAAGCAAATCCCACAGTAGTTAACCTTCACCCTTATTTTTCCCATCATGCATAAGGTTTAAGAGCAAAATATTCTTTTGTCATTTATTTCCTGTAAGACTGAGGGCTAGCAGAACTCTAAAAAATATTTTATAAATCTAGCCTGGTGGAAACCCATTGCCATGTGGTACCAAGAGCAGCACAAAGGACCCTTAAGACATGAATTAAAGTCTGGGTTCACAGCTGCACTGTGACTGCACCTTAACATTTAGTTTTTTCTCATCTGTAAAATAAGAAGGTATCCACTGCACTTCCAATATTTTTGGCAGAACAAAAATTCCAACTTGGTAACCTTTAACATTAATGTCAGACTTGTCAGAGAGGAATTCAGTGAACTCTTACTTACCAAAGGACCTTTTTTGAGGCAGTCTTACTTGAAATTCTACTTCTTTATGCTCTTCTTCTGACACTTAATTCTATACATAGTTCACAACTTTTTAAAGCCAGGCAACATAAATAATTCCAGTATTAAATGATTAGAGAAATAACTGAAGAATTATCACAAGCAAACTAATGACTGCTACCATGGTATGTGATATTTTATCCATAATAATAAACTTGGTATCATTCTAATGACAGACTTGGGGAGGTGGCGGCAATCTCTGAGTAGGGCTTCTCAACTCTGCACTCCAGAAGTCAGCTGGCTGTCTATGAGGTCAGCTTTTGTTTTTCCAACCCAGGGAGTCTGATCCATCTGGTAGCCACAAGCTAGAGATAGCTAAGCATCTTCCAACAGAAAACACAGCCCTTACAACAAAGAATCACCCATCTTAAACTGCTTAAAGTGCTAAATTTGAGAAACTCTGCCTTTGAGCAATGTTTTTGATGCATTAATTGATTAATTGATTTTGTAGTACTGGGGACTGAAATCAGGACCTTGCACTTGCCAGGCTGGTGCTTATTCTACTGAGCTATCTCTGGAGGCTTTGAGCAATGTTTTTGGATGAAGCAGAGACCTATCTTCTAGCAGTTACTTGATATATGTAATTATTAGAGCAGTGGGGAGAGGGTTCTTACTTACCGAAGGACCTTTTTTGAGGTAGTCTTACTTGAAATTCTACTTTTTTACGCTCTTATTCTGACACTTATTCTATGCGTGGTTCACACCTCTTTAAAGCAAGGCAGCATAAATAATTCCAGTCAGTCAGAAAACCAGAGTGGACAGAGGACTGGTCCAAAGGCAAGTCTCACAATGTATGGACAACCCTTCTAAATGAAGTGGTGAACCCTCGTGCTTCTCAACTTTGAAATGTCCCCTGAACTGCACGTGTGACAGACTTCTTCATTACTTGATCCCAGACCCATACTACATTTTATATACAAAAAATTTTTTGTGTAATTTAGAAATACTTTTTGTTTTTCAACTTTCCTTATTTATATTATAGCCAATTCAGCCTGCCCTGGGGGTGGGGCTGGTGCAGCATGTGGTCCTGGGAATCGAACCTCGACCCCTGCGGTTGCCTAATTAGGCTTGCCTAAGCAGATGCTTTAGACTGCTGAGCTATCTTACTGGCCCCTTAAAAATACTTCTGTTTAAAAATGGAAGTACTAACTAAATCAAAACAATGTTTTGTTATGTTTGAAATTTGGCCAAGAATGGCTCAACATTTTTTAAAAAACACATCACCAACAACACTATGGTGATACAGGAATGGCCAATAAAACAAAGACATATAGGGTACAGTGACACCCTGTAGTCTCAGCTATACAGTATGCTGAGGCAGGAAGACTGTGAGTTTGGAGTGAGCCTCAGCAACTTGACAAGATTGCATCTCAAAATATATGAAACAATTTCAAAATGGGATAGGAGACTAGCAACATAACTCAGTGGCAAAATGCCCTGAGTTTAATTTACAACCAAGCTAAGCATCTATATATAAAATAAGTACTATAGATTACCTGTACTGCACTCTAATATTATAGATAGGGTGTATGTATTTAAATTGTATATGGAGATGGTTACTTTCTCAGAGTTCATTCCATGGTGGTGAACCTGCCCTGCCCCCAAAGCATAAGACACCAAAAATGGAGGTGTTGATGGAATCAAGTGGGGCTGAGACTCTGGTTTGCTGATCCGCAGTCTCAATCGATGCTTCATGAGGTCACCTGGGAGGCCCAGGAAAGAGTCCTTTCCTGATGGCCCCTGTGGGGCCCTTTCCAGGGCACATCTTTCAGGGCGCACCTTCATCTTCTGATCTCATATCCATGCTAGCGCCAGAGCGCCGTGTGCTAGGGACTGCCTGATTCAAATTCAAACCGTGCCGTCGGAACACAACATGAACCTGCCCCGTTCAGCTCTACAGGTAAGGTATTGCCATGGGAACCGTGACAAGGACAAACTGAGGAAACTGTCATTCCCAATCAGTCAGAAAACTAGGCTTCAGTCATTCGGTCATCTATGCAACCCTCTTTCACGAAAAACAGACTAAACGAGAGTGACTCACTGTAGAGGTTTCTAATTTGGCGGGATGAAATCACCACAGGTCTAAAATTTCCTTTGGAGCCAAATACTACAGACCAGGCTTTGGAAGGAAACAATAACAATCATCCACTTCAGCAGTCCCACAATGCATTTTAGCCATCATATGGGGTCCGGTTTTCATTTCACTCTAAATGCCAGGGAGACCGAATGCCAGTTTTGATTACTCTGTCTCCTTAATATGATTTTTGTTAATATTACAATCTCCTTCCTGAAACCTTAATTTTCCCTCTTGTTTACTTGTTAGGCAAACATTAATTGAGTGCTCCTAGTTTGAAATACGGTACAGGAAGCTCTGGAGAATTATAAAGTAGAAGACAATCTGTCTGCCTTTGACAATGTTACCACCTAAGAAGGAGCAGAACAAATATAAATACATAAACACAATGCAGGGCAAAACCAAGGAGACTGCAGAAAAGCAATGTGTAAATACTAAAGGACAGCACAAACAAATCTTAGAAAAACACAAGTGCAGAGGCGGAGCCCATAGGCAGTTCTCCGAAGTCGCCTCTGTCATTTTCTGTGATGCAGGCTTTCTCCACTAAACCTTTTGTCCTCAGTGGAGGTCTGCGAAGTGCTTCCTTGGTTTCTAGCCTGTGTACCCCAGGATGGCACAATGCCACTCAAGGGGGAAGTCACAAGTAACACGGTTCTGTTGCTGCTTTGGTACCGCAAATCAAACTCAGGCCCTCGCGCTTGCCAGGGAAGAATTCTGCACACAGAAAAAAGTCGATTTCAAGTCTGTCTAGGGGAGACAGCAATCTGGCAGATAACCTTTCATTTACAGCACCACAGAAGAAAAATAAACAGAGCCATCCAATAATCATCTCTCATCTATAAAAACAACTTTTCTTCTTTTACTTCCCATCTATAAAAACAGAGAACAGTAACTTCAATTACCTGTACTTTGCAGGGAAAATGAAAAAAGGGCAGAAGCCAGGACACGTTGTATTGCCTAGCGGTGCGGGGATGGGGAGACAGGCACCTTCCTATTGTACAGCAGGCCCTAGGAATGAATGGCAGGGTTTCTTCTTCTTCATGCATTCATGTATAAACCACATACCTCTTAACTTATTTCCTTAGGGTCTATTGTACTCCTGGATCCCTTCTGGGAAGAAAAGGCCTCATTTGGATTATTTTTAAAATATGATAGTAGAGTCACTTACTTAAACAATTAGGTCAATTTTTTTTTTTTTTTCAGAAATCTCTATTGAATAATGACTTGCCTCTACCTAAAGTCTCATGAACTCAAAAGATATTTATGGCCACCTGTTAAGTTCCAGGAAAGTCTTGAAGAAATCTCAGTTCAGGTAAGCTTCTTTTGAGGAATACAAGGCAGGGTAGGTGAGTAATATATATGACAATAAACTCTATGGGGAGAAGAAGTAAACAGGGCAACGGGATAAAGTAGGGGTGATGGTTTATGGGTGATGGTTTTCAAGGTTAAAAGGAGTAGTAAGGCTGATCTCTAGAAGAAAGTGGCAGGCACAATTTCCAATTCACAGAAAGCTCTAGATTATAAGTCAGTTCATGTTATATCATCTTTTGTATTTTATATTACCCTTTTTTGCTGATAGTGATGTTGAAAACAATTGATTTCAAGTTACCATGAAGTTCCACATACAACACAGCATCCCTAATAACAGTATCTGTCTTGCTTACTTTTCTCCCATGGCTGAGGCAAAATATCCGACGGCCAAAATTAAAGAGAGAACGGTTTATTTAGTGCAGACTGTAGAAGTTTCAGTCCTCATACTTGGCTGGCTCCAAGACAGGGTAGCACATGGAAGAAGATAACAGTTCATGGCAGCAGAAAACAACAAAAGCAAACAAGGGAGGAGCGAGACAGCAAGCCTCTTCACCCCCTCACAGGGTTTGCATGCTCCCTACCCAGATGTGGGGGTAGCACTCACACCCATGATCCCAGCACTGGACCACGAATCAATCAAGAACCCTAGAAGCCGAACTATGACTGCATGAGACTTTGAGGGTACACCTAGACACACACCCTAACAATATCTATCCCACTGGAAAACTCTTCTACATAGCTAAAAAAGCAAATCAGGAAATGCAAGCAGGGAGAAGGCTAGGTATGATCCTTCGCAAAAAGTGAAAACAAATAAGACACAGAAACCTTTGCAGATGACAGGGAAAAGCTAATAAAAATGTGTAAGACACACACACACACACACACACACACACACACACACACACACACACCCCAACTTGCTGAGACTAATAAGTGTATGTTCAAAACAGTGTGAAATGTTTTCCCAGTATGATGATATTACTAAATGTTCTGCAGGTGACCCACAATGATGTGAATATACTTTACAATGTGGTTGGACACTTTAAATGCCTAAGAATATTAACTGCAATAGGCACTTTTCATAAGATTAAAAGGTATAAAACATAGTAAGGATTTCTAAAGTTCTAAAAAAAACTCTTGGGCCATGGAGATAGCTCAGCAGTCTAAGTGCCTATCTGGCACAAGCTGCTGAGTTCAATCCCTGGTGCAAAAATAAATAAATAAATGAATAAAATCTTAAGGACAAATTTCTTCAGATAATATCAAATTATATTACTATAGACCAGAAAATATTATCATATTGATAATTTTTCCTCAGGAATAGTTCAGGCCATATTCCACTTAATCAAGTCATCTAGAATTCAGTAAACATAGTATTTAAAATCAGTAGGGGAGAAATGATTACTCAATTGGTAAATGCTATGGTCTGTGTCCAGTTGTTCCTCCAAAGCCTCACTCAGTCATGGGGCAAATTCTGGAGTTTGTGATTAACGCATAATCCAGTGATGAGATTATAGGTGTGAGTGCCCTGGGACAGGCAGATACATCTGCATCACAATGTGAGCAGGGGAGAGAGGCCAGAGAGCTGCTGGAGCTGCTGATTCTTCCCTTGGTCTCTTGCTCTTTGCTGTCCATGCACTGCTGCGCTCTGCCATGTGCCACTCTCCCTTGGAGCCGGCTGAGTATGCACTGAAACCTTCACCAACTGTCAGCTAAGTAAGCCTTCCGTTCCTTAATTTTGGCTGCCAGGTGTTTTGTCCCAGCAATGAGAGAGAAGTAACTAAGAGGGTAATGTTGAACAAATTTGCAAAATTTGTGGAAAATATATATGCAGTGAGGTACTTATATCATAATGTGTACATTCCAAAATTAAATGGCTAAAAAAAGTAAAATACACTGTGGCACCTAAAAGTATAAAAAGGTTGAATTCCAGTGTCCATTAACACAGTATTTTTAATGTCCTGCCAGGGGTACTTTCATGCTATAATAGCCCAGCTGAGAAGCTGCAGAGGAGACTGAATATGGTCTGCAAATGCTCACCTCAAGACCCCTCGAGGAAGAATAATTATTACCAATAAATTTAGTATAATTATAAAATTCATAGAAATTTTAATTCTGTCTTCAAGGAAGGAGATATAGTTCAGTGGTAGCCCATTTGTCTAGCATATACCAGCCCTAGGATCAGTTCCCACAATCAAACAGTAAAAATATTGTAGCAGGGAACCCAGGAACTCAGACTCTAGGCCCGAAGTCTGAACGCTGAGCACTGGGCTAATGTCTTAGTCCCCCTCCCTTGGAAGCAAGGCAGCTATCCTGGCTTATCAAGCAACTCCCGTGAAATCTGGTATTCTTATTACTAAACTGTTAATATTCTGTTAGTAGTACTACTCAGTTATATAACATTCTTATTTATATAAAGAAATTTTGGAGTTGACTTGTATGAAAGCAGAGATATTCGTAAGTTTGTAATGCACTCGTATCATGAAATCAAAAGGCAGATCTGGATTAAAGAGTCCATCCCAAGTATAAACTCAAAGAACCCAAAATTGACAGATTGCTCCCACCAAAGTCACAATATTAATTAATATAATTACTCCTTTTATTTGTTTGATGGCTCCTTGACATGTTATTCGCAAGCTTGTTTAGTTTGTGACACTTGCGGGTGTTATAAACTAGGATATTTATTCAGTTTAATACATTAAACAACATTTTGACAAACATAATCAAATCAAACCAGAAGTAAGGCTATTTTTCCCTGAAAATTTGCTGTATATTTCACAACTGTGAGAACCATGTATGTCTCTCTTGAGCGCATAAGCACTCTAGCCCACCACAGTCCCCTCCTGGCCTATCTCACGGGCTTGTGGGTGCACAGCTGCAGAGAAGTGCACCAGGACAGGGAGGCTGGCTCCAGATCCATGACTTCATACTCAAAACCAAGCACTTAACCTTTGTGAGCCCCAATCTCCCTTCCACAAGACAGGGCTAACGGTTTACACGGTCAGGCTGCGCAAACACTAGAGGTACTGTAGGTAAGCTGTACAACATTTTGTAGGATTATCAAACATTTTCAAAGCAAGTAACCATGTGCCAGACCTTTCCTGCTCACAAACACAGGCATCACCTCAGAGAATGATTACAATGGCCACGCTTGAAGGAAGGAGGCATCAGGACAGTTTTGCTTTAAAGGTGGAAGAACTGAGACTTTCAGGACTGTTCCTGAAGTCACGGAGCTGGGCAGACTTGGCCAAATCACCTAAGACCAGGAGGAAGCTGCCTTTCTTTTCCATAAAACTCCTCCCATAATGAAAACAGCTACTGGGGCGCTGATGTCCACAGTTTAGCAGAATGAGAATATTAAACCTAGCCACTGCTTTCAGAAGCCCCACAGTTCCTGAAGGGTTGGTTCCCCAAGGCACTGGGGTAAGAACCTTTCCAGAAAGCTACTTTTCAACTGACACTGGGCTTCTCTATAAAGTTGAAGACATAGAGAGAAATTCCATTTCTAAAAGACTGAAAATTCCAGCTGAAAGCAGAGTGTGTATAGATTTCCTCTTCTCCTCCGGATTCTGAAGGTCTATTCCATAGTCTTTCTTCCCTTTGTGCTCCTGTTCTTGAAAAATCTGGGCCAAGCCTGGAGGCAGGCAAAGCCCCTAGGGGAAGGGGCCAGAAACATCAGCCTAGAGCTTATTGTAGGGGTCAAACGCCTCTTGGTTAACACCACAAAGGTGGCAAATTTAAAGTGCAAGAGGGCTATGCTTCAAAAGATAAGACTAATTTCTTCCCCTCATCTATGAGTATGGTCCTCAGAAAGAAGCGTAAAGCACAAGGAACTTGGATCTCAGGGTCATCAGCCAATCAGATTTCCACTTTTAAAAAGGGCAACTAAAATGATTAATAGAATTGTGTTTTTGTTAAAATATTTTTAGAAAGAGGAAAAAATATTATTTGATGGTACAGTTACCAATCACTCCAAACTCTATTCCCTCAAATTTATATGTTATACTGAAAAAATGTTTTAAAATTACTACAGGGGCAGCTTTGCTGGAGAGAACACACAGAGGTCAGCAGGAATCTTCAGCTCCCAAAAAGCTTAACCGAAATTCCGTTCCGTTTTTTCCCTGTACCGTTGCAAACTTCAAATGAGGCCCCTAGACCAAAATATTATATGAACATGCTAACACAGCAGACTAAAAAGCAAACACAAACTCTTCTGAGAAATAACACAAGATGGATTGCCTTGAAGCAAGCAAAGAACCTAGAGAGACACCATGAAAGCCATCTTTCACAGACTCATGAAGAATGTGTGGGAAAGTTATTCACTGTTATTAAGACACAGGTCTGAATCAGAGTGGACACGAGTCACTGCCTGTGCAGTGACCACAGGAGTCGAGGTCCCCATCGCAGCCGCATCCTCCTTGTCCTCGTCACTGGGGTAGACTGGGTCTTTCTTGGTGCCCGGCTCCACTCACATGACTCGTTCCACTTATTCCCTGTAACAAGCTTGCCAGAGTGACACAGTCCCCCTTAAGCCTCAGTGATCTGATTTTAAGCGAATCACTGTTACCTGATTATTCCTCAATTTACTTGTGAACAAAGACATTATTTCACAAGGTAGTTGTGAAGCTCAAATGTGTTAAAAAAAAAAAATAGGTGGTGTGCTTAAGACAGTGGCATATAGTAAATGCCATAAAGCCTAGCTGTCACTCATTATGCATAGAGCATTTATTTTTTAATCTCACTGATCAGAGAGCTGAGGCGGAGGGAGGGCACATCTGAGGTCACTCAGCAGGCAAATGTTAGACCTGTGGCTCAAACCCAGGCATTCTGACTCTGAAGTTCACACATTTAACTACCTCAAAAAGCTCCTGGAATTGCCAAATATATGTATGGTTATGTTTATAGGTTAGGAGAAATGGAGGGAATTTCTAAGAAACACAAAGGCATCAACTGAGGTTGTGGCTATCCCAGAACCTGACTCAGCACCCACAAGGTCACAAACCTCCACTGGACACTGAGCTTACACTACACACCAGATGGCCCCAGGTACGGTCTGAAATGGTTCTAGGGAGAAAGGAAGTCCACACAAACACCTTCATTTGGAATTAACAATGGGCAAGTGGAAAACCGAAAACAGCAGAAAGAACCTCTTGAAAGAATCCTCTCCTGGTTAGAGGAGAAAGTAAACTGCTTTAAAACGTCCTCCTCTCCGACTCTGGGGTCCACTGAGTTTTCTATCCAATTTTTACCTTCTTTACATTTTATGGGTGATTTTATAATCGTTTCAGGCACTTTTCTGATCTTTTACTATTTATGCTCAGAAAGAAAAATGTTTAAACCAGAAACTTAAGAATAAGGAAGAATGATAAACATTAAAGTAGCAACACTATAATTTCCTGGTCCTGTTACTCCTATCATATAACTCACTTCTTTATCATTCCCCTAAGAAACTGTTCTGTTAGTTTTAAAAGACTGAGATCAAAATAACTATTCCTCAGGTAACAGCTACATATACAATAGCAAAGGGTTTATTTCTACAACAGGAACATACCGAAATTCATCATTTGCTTCTATTTGTGTTTTTACAAACTAGAAACAACAAACAGAAATAAGGTCTAGGACTATTTTTCCTTTAGTAAAATACTGCAGCAATTTAAAAACCTTGTACAGGCTATAACTATTTGGTATATAGGAACTGCACTAAGAAAAACTTCTGGTTGACAACAAAATAGCCATTGTGCCAGGTAAAAGTCAAGTGTTCAGTTTCTAAGGCCGAATGGCTTTCTATAATACATTTATCAGATGTGATTACTAGTCAGTTGAGAATTAAGAAGAACGTTAAAATGTTTATTCTAGTCAACCAAGTAGCAAAGAACCAACACCCCAGGTTCAGGCACCTTTGCTAATGCCAAGCAAAGGCTGTCCCATAGCCAGGATAAGAGGCCATCCAAAGATCGATGCCAGCTAAGAGTTACACCTAAGGCCAAATCTGGGTAAACGCCACAAAAGAAGCACTTACATGCTCTCCAGTGTACGTCAACAGGTCAAAATCTATTAACCTCTTCCTACAATATCAGAAAGTGACAGGAAGTAAAAAAAAATTGATCTAAAAATTATATATATATATGTGTATATATACATATATACATATATATACATACATACACACACGCCATTGGTGAGATTTTTCAAGTCAAAGAAAGGAGTGAGGTATTAGAATAATAATTCATTGTGTAAAAACTATTAAAATTTGGAAGAACATTTAATGAGTCATTGTGCTCTTTATCCTGGTAAGACCTAATTTATACTAATTTCAAATTAATAAGACTTGTGCAACTATAAATAAATATGAACACCAAAAGTTCATATGAAATTCACATCAATTATTTCTCTTGCCCTCTATCACATGTACCATATGGAACATAACTTCTATACCTAATTATATAATTCAAAAGTCAGTTTAGTAACATACAACTAATTTACCATGTTTTCAATTATCTTTCCCTCTATATCACTGCTTAAATTGTACTCCATACAAGGGTGTTCAGGCTTAGTTAGCTTCTTATATTAGCAAATGTCACCAGTTTGCAAAGACAGTCTTTTTAGCGCTGGTCAAGTTAAGGAAAGGCCATGAGAGTGGATCATAATCCAACATGACTATGTCCTTTTTAGGAAGCAGAAACTTCAACAAAGAAACAGGTATGAAAGCTAGGGGCCGAGCTATCTCTGAAATAGCTCAGAGATCTAATTGCCTATGTAGGTAAGTGCAAGGTCTGGAGTTCTACTTCCTGTACCACATGCTGTGATGTCCCTGAAACCAGGCATGGTGGAGCGCTCCTGTAGTCCAAATGCTGGGAAGGCTGGGACAGGAAAATGACTACCAGTCTGAACTGCATCGTGAGCATTAACAACAACAAAAAATACACGGTTTTTAAAAAAAGTATTAAAAAATAGACAGACATCCAGAAAAGAAACATACTGTGCAGACACAGAGCACCATGTACGAGCCAAGGAATACCAGTAGGTTGGAGACCAAAATGAACAGATGCTCCTTCCTGAGCCCCACAAGAAAGCACCCCAGCCAATACATGGCTCTGGGACTTGGTTTTGTGTTGCAATAACAGAATACCATAGGCATGGAAACTTACAAAGAAAAGAAATGTACTTCTTTTGGTTCTGGAAACAAGAAAGTCCAACACTGAGGTACTGTCAGGTGAGACTTTCTTGATTTATCATCCTACAGCGCAAAGTAAGAGAGAGCAAGAGAAAATAAGATACTCAACTCACAGCCTCAAGCCTGCATAATGTAGGTCTCGAGGGCTTCCCCTTTATGAATGAAGGATTTCCCATCAGGCCCCGCCTCCCAAGGCTGTTGCATTAGAGGTTAACTCCAAGATATGCTTTGGAGAGGACACATCCAATCCCAATCAGCAGCAGATACCCAGCCTTCAGAACTATGAGATGGTCCATTATCATCAACGAAGCTACTCAGTTTACAGTTTGCTATTCCAGCAGCCCCAAGAAAATCATATATACGCGGCAGCAGAGCTGGCCCAGGCTTGATTGTGAGGCTGGAGACAATGCCTAGAACACACATCCAACTCCAGGCGGTGGGAAATGGAGCAGAAAACCTGCAGTACAGGTGACAATAGGAAACGCTCACCTAAAATACTAATGAGAATGTCTCCCCTGTTGCAAGTACATTTCCCATGTGTTACTTTGCCTATTTCTCACAACTACACTGTAAATGAACAGGGCAGGGTTATTATCCTCATTTAATTGACAGGAAATCTTAAACTTTTGACTGAATATTTTGGCCTGTGTGTGTGTGGGGAGGTGCGTATGTATGCATTACGTATGTATGTGCACATATAACACATGCATATATGAGCTCAGAGATCCATACCCCACATATGGCATTTACAAGCTGCTACAGCTTTGACTGAATATTTTGGCCTGTGTGTGTGGGGGGGAGGTGCGTATGTATGCATTACATATGTGTGTGCACATATAACACATGCATATATGAGCTCAGAGATCCATACCCCACATATGGCATTTACAAGCTGCTACAGCAAAAACTTAAGTTGATTCTGTCTCTGTGTGTAAAAAGAGACATCAGAGTATCCTAACCTGCAGTGAGGCTGGACCCACAAGTGAAACGCCACTGTTGCAGAAAAGATTAAACACAACTATATTAGGTCAGACTTCCTTTACAAACTGATGTGCATCCTTTCATTTAGTCCAATTCCAAGGAAGTAACCTTTATTCATCTCCCCAAGAATCATTTACCAGCCTTCAAAATTGCTTCAATTCCTATTATCTCTCTGGTATACAAATCAGGTATATAAATTTCTGAATAATTTGAGAGAAGTAATGACTTGTGTGATTATCATCTACATTGTGATTTTCTCCTTTTGAAGGATAATAAATTTATGTGCATTCTCTATCTAATCTTAGTCAGCTAATTCCAGTGAATCTTCAGGGAGTCCAGGAGGATTTTCCCTTTACTCTCCATGTACCTAATGGAACAAGTATCTGCACCAAATCCAATACTTCAGGGAACAGAGTCATAGATATTACAGTGCAGAACAATAGTAGCACTTTAAAAGCAATGTCTCTTCAAGGGACTTGTTTCAGTTACTTCATCACTGCTGGAACACAAGTGACACCTGCAATTGAGAGGAAGGAGGGTGTGTTTTGGGCTCACAATTTTGAAAGGTTTCAGCCCACAGTCAGATGGCTCCAAGGCATGACCCACAGGACAGTGGGTCATGGCAGAGGAAGCCTGATGATAGCAAGGGAGGCAGGAAGGTAGCATGAGCAAGGAAGAGAGACCATGCCCACAGTGAGCCAGCTCTTCCCACCAGGCTTCCCCTCCAGACAAGAATGAAGCTAGAAGCCATCAGTGGAGAGTACCACATCCATGGCCCAGTCTTCTCCCCCAAAGACTATCTATACGCCTATGAGATTTGTTGGGGGAGCGGGGAGGGTCTAGTTTTAAACCACAACATTTGGCCCTGGCCCCAAAAGGTTCATGTGCATCTCTTTTTGTGAAAGCTATTTAGTCCATCTCTAGAGTTGCTACTGCCCTAACAGTTTCAGCATTGCCACAACGTCTAAGTCTAAAGTCTTTGAGATTCAAGGCAAACTCTATGCTTCCAATCCCTATCACAATGAAAAGAGCATTAAACACTTCAAAAATACAGTGGCATGGGATAAACATTTCCATTCCAGAAGGTAAAAATAAGGGAATTTTTAATTTCCATTTTTTTTTTTTTTTTTTGTCTTTTTGAGACAGGGTCTTGTTATGCAGTTCAGGCTGGCCTTGAGCTCACTTTTGTAGCCCAGGCTGGTCTCTAACTCACACCGATCCTCCTGCCTCAGCCTCCCAAGTGCTGGGATTACAGATGTGCGCCAGGGAATTTTTAAAAAGGATGGGGGGGAACCATAGCAAGACCGAAACTGAGCAGGGCCAACATTTCACCCTGTAGTTCCATGTCCAGGCCCTGGGGCAATCTGTATCAAGATGTGAGTTCCAAAAGGCAGATGTGGCCTTGTCCCACATCACAGCAGGTGGTTGCAGCCCTCATGGCCTCGCTCTTGGGTGGATTGTGCTCACTGCTTGAGGCTTTCCTCGGATTATCCACATTCCTCATTTTGCTAACATCTTGGAGTCTCCACTGAACCGGTTTGACCCTTACAGTTCATGACCTGCCCTTTCAAGGGCACGCAGCCTGTTCTCTCAATCTTTGTTCTGAAATCAGGGTGGAAACCTTCTTTGGTCCCACAACTCTCACAAGCTACATGTGCCCAAACCTATGTAAATAGTACATTGTGTGGATAATGCCAACATGGGCCACCAACTGAAGGATCTTCTTGGCATCTCACTAATGGCTATGGAGACCTCTATGTTTCTGGATATCTAAGCAGAGAGAACTGAATTCTTCTAAGGAACGAATTTCCATTCCATAGGCTCCACCAATCTGGAGCATAGTTTCCTGCAGTTCTTTTTTCTAAGCTGTCTTTACTATTACAGTTTTGAGCCTGCAAAGTATAGAATCATGTTGGTTCTTGTGATGCCCTTAGGCTGTCAATTCTACTGCCCTCTTCTGAAGTACTTGACTTTTTTCGGATAATCTTTTTTACAGCAATCAAGTCCTCCTCTACTCCATGTTTGCAGGCCCCAAACTTTCTGAACTTTCTTTCTGGAAAAACTTGAAAATTTTAATCATTCTACTGGGGGTATTTGCTCTACATTCTCAAAGTACTGCTGGATAAAGGCCCCTGGCAGTAGCCATGCCATCACCTCAACACTAGGCTGCTTTGAAATTTCTTCTGATGTACCTAACCTCAGTCTCTTCCAATGTGTCTCTGGACATGACCAAAATGCAGACAAATTTTTTGCCTAAGTATAACACACATGGTCTGGAGTCCAACTGCCAATACATTGCCTGATCCAAGTGAAACCTCCTGAGACTTATCTTTACTGGCTGTATTCCTACCAGAAGTCTGGTGTTGTGAGCTCTGATGAGACACTTCCATCAAACTTTCCTCCCACTATTTTACTATTGTTTTTCTAGCCAGTACCTTCAAACCTGTCCAGACTTCTCCTGAAAGCAAGCTCCAAAGGTTTCTGAACCGTGTGGTCAGGTATAGCTACAGCAATGACCCCACTTCTGGTACCAAAATCTGTCTTACTTATTGTCTTATTGCTGGGACACAACACCCAACCATCAAAAGTTACAGGAGGAAAGGTTTACTTTGGCTTAGATTTTGTGGAGGTTTCAGCTCATAATCAGTTGACTTACAGGCAGGGCTACATGGCAGAGGGCATAGCAGAGATGGGTCATTCATGCTAGGAAAATCAGCAAGAAGAGAGTGACCAAGGGAGGAGGAGGGACATATACCCTTCCAGGCCATGCCCACATGCCCCATCTTCCAATCAGTTTCACCTCCCAACATCAAACCCAACTATAAATGCATCAGTGAACTAAGTGATGAGTATCATACCCATGGCCTAGTCACCTTCCAGAAGCACTTCCTGTGAGCATATGAGATTTTGGGGTGATATCTAGATATAAGCCATGACATGAACCAAGAATGTCAAAACTAGTATCACACAGACTGAGCAGGCTCAGGGATCCAGAGAAGATGAATTAAGTCAAAAGAAATGGGCAGAGATAGTAACGAATAGTTGTGAAACAAATCTTGTGAAGACAAGGAAACAGACTGATAGAAGGAAGAGTTATCATTATGAATAAATGCAGTGCCAGGAAGAAAAATGACAAATTACACAAATGCCTGACCAAACACTGGAGGAAGACTTGCATTTAATTAATTGGAAGTATCTGAAAGGGCTGTAATGGGAAATGGCGTTGAAATGATTTTCAACTGCACTGAGATAAGGAGTCAGTGACAAGGTCGACCTGTACTGTAGCTCTTGCTACCAGATCTTGAGCAGGATGTGACGTAATGGAGAAGAGCCTTCCAGCAGCCTATGGTAAAGATGTTTCAGTAGCACAGTAACCTGAGGCTGGGGCTGCTGCAGTTTGCGATGTGAAGAACTGCTCAGGACTGGGGAGAGGAGGACTTGACTTATGTGCTTTGTTTTAGCTACTGGCAAAACATACAACTTCATTTTTCTTTATAGGATTTATTATTTCCCCCAATTAATGATTATCTGCCACTCTTCTTATTAGTACATAAACTAATGAGTATAGAAAGCTTGTGTGTTTTCAGAATTATTCCCAGAACCTGGCAGAAAGCTTTTCATAAAAACAGGCTTCACTCACAGTTTACTAATGAATGGAAGAAGAAATTCTTCCTTATTTCTAAGTTCAGTCAACGGTATCTCTGAAATCACTTGCTATTCATCTTCACTAACCGTTTTTCTAGTCCATGCAGTCTTTCCTACTAGGATTAATGCAGCAGTCACCTATCTTACTTATGACATTCAAGCCATCTCCTAATTCATTTCCTCACAGACCAACCCTACTGAACACAAAGGACCTCATGCACCAACCTCTACTCAAAACATTTTCCACTGATCTTGGGACAAAGCCTAAATTCCTAGGTTGGACAGCGAAGTCTGCAAAGAGAGTATTCCTAGCCTAAGTGTCTGTCCTCAAAGACAGCTCACTTCTCTTGATCCACCTTCAGTAGGTGCTTTGTGGGAGCTCCACCCACTACATGGGAGTATTATCTTCTCAGCCTCTCTCCTCTTACATTTCTAATGTCTATCAAGGTGTTGCTTCTTTTTTTTTGTTTGTTTGTTTGTTTTTGTTTTTAAGGAGTATTTTTTTAACTTTTTTTATTTATTTATGTTATAGCCAGCTCAGTCCGCCCTGGGAGTGAGGCTGGCACAGCATGTGGTGCCGGGGATCAAACCTCGATCACTTCAGTTGTCTAAGCTTGCCTAAGCAGGTGCTTTAGACTGACTGCTGGGCCATTTCACCAGCCCACACTGTTACTTCTTGAAGTTCCTATTGCCCAAGCTCACAAAATAGTGTTGTCCTATCCAGAGTACTTATGTCTGTTATAATCATGTAATTACTAGTTGTTTTGTTATATGTCTAATTAATCAATATTTCCCTGCAGGGTGTGGCTCACTAGAAGAGTAGGAAAGGCTGAGCATTCAGTGGTCAGTGGTTCAGTGGTCATTGCTGACTTCACATGCCCCAGGCCATGAGTTGGATCCTTAGCACAGAAAAGACAAGTAACATTGGTTCCTATGTTATTGGCACCAAGTATTCACTGACTAAGCAGAAAGTATTTTCCTGAAGGCCAAAGAGCTAAAAGTTAGCATCAAATACACAGCCATAAAACCTTTCTGAAAATACTAAAGCATAGCTGAAGGCAAAGGTGTGAATGATACTCCATAGTATGAGGGTGAGCTGCTACTAGAACAGGAGAGGAGAGATAGCCCAGGACAGCAGAAGCTTTGCCAGAGCCCTACCTATTGACTAGGAAATAATGAGACCACTAGAATCTGTTTCACTAAGAACTCAACAGGAACCAGTTCAAACAATTAACCCAAACCCCACAGTTATAACTTAGGTATCAGACAGTCACTAGGTGAAAGGTTACATTTACATATCCTATTAACAACTCCTTGACTCATCATTCTGCTGGAAATATTCATCTGTGTGAACAAACCCAACCTTCCACTCCTTGGCATTTTCCATTATGAAGCAAAATTCTTCCAAAAAAAAAAAAAAAAGTCCTTAGTTCTTTGGAAATGGTTTAGAGACACTTCACTGTGGTCGATTAGGCATACAGTAATAGCTAAGTGAAGCAAGGGCCAGGGAGAAAATGGCAGATAATAGAAAGAGCCCACTTTGCTCCTGATTAAAGTCGCTCATGTGCAGCCTGGAAAGCTGTACACACTAAAGAGTCCCAAGCACTACCAAGCACCAGGGGTTAAGGGACAAGGCTTAATGTTGTAACCCCCATTTCCCATATCATTCTAAATTCTCTGGGGGAAAAGAACTTACTACTTTACTTCTATTTCCCTACTTTGAGCTTCTTTTAAAATACGACGTAACACTGATGAGCATGAAAACCCAGTATCATGTATTTTCTCTTGAGCCCATCAGTGACTGAAGCACCAAATAGCGAGCCACCAGATTTTATTTTTAAGGACAGCACCCCTACAGTTTCTGCAGCACACTCCAGCTGTCCCAGGGTCTATTTTCCAAAGAAATTACTTACCACACCCTAGCAGGGAAAAGACTGCACGAACCCAGTGAAAATTCTGATCTTCATAAATACAACGAGCGGTGATGATTTCCAATTTCATGCTGTTTGTATAAAGAGAATGGAGGCGCGGGGAAATGCAGGCCTGCAGCACCGGCGCGAACTGTGCAGCACCCCAAATAGAAAGGAGAAATGAAAGCAAGCTGAGCCACTGGCCGGACCAGACCTAGGGCTGTGAGAGACGGGGGCTTACAGAAGGAATAAATAGCCTTTCCCAGCTATAGAGCTATAATTTTAAAAATTCACAGTTAAAATAAAAGTTATTTAAGAAAGCAGCATTTTACAGCTAAATGGAATAAAATTTTGCCAGTTAACAAGTGCCTGCTGTACAAAAAGGACTCCGTTGGTATAAATCCTTACAGCAATGCTTCTTCCCAAATTCCTGAAATCTGGGGAATATCTACAGAAAGAAGTATTTTTGACACAACCTTAATGTAACCAAGAAGCACATGTATAACACACCTAAAGGTTTTCTTTAAAAACTACAGAAGAGGGCCGGCGAGACGGTTCAGTGGTCTAAAGTGCCTACTTAGGAAACCTTAGGCAACCACTGGGACTGCAGTTAGATCCCCAGCACCACATGCTGTGCCAGCCCCATCCCCAGGATAAGCTGAGCCATGCATTAAATAAATAAATAATAAAATAAAAATAAAAACTAGAGAAGGATCCAATCAACTTCCAAATAAATTTATCTCTTTATTAAACTTCCCTGAAAAGAATTCTAAAAGGTGGTAGCCTGGGCAAATTCTAGATTATGAATGTAAGTGCTACAAAAAATATCCAATTCTTAAAATATTGTACATCCCAGCTATTTAAAAGTTTCAAAGGGTCTCCATGCCAGCAAAACTCTACTGCCTTAAAAGTACTGTTTTCATGCAAATGGTTTTGGCATAGATAAATGAAATCTCAGTGACTTGAAATTTACTATAGGCTATTTTTACCCAGGGAAGTAAGCTTCTGGTTGATTCCTGAGGTCCTTGGCCTTCATTTTTATTTATGTCCACCACTGTCTTGTGTTGAATTATGTTATGTTTATGTTAGCTTATGATTTCATGACCCCCATAAGGGGCAACGCAAGCGCGGTCAGGGCAGGCAAAGCTGCCTTCAGTGACCCGCAGCTGCAGGTCCATTCCTCCTCATGCTCTTCCTTCAGCCCCAAGGCCCCTGCCCTCCCCACAGGAACCTCCCCAGGATGAAGGCTGGGAGATGCACATGTTCATTGTTTTGGAAATTCGCCTTCAACCCTGCTAATACTTAAAGCTGGTGATTGACAGTATCAAGACTGCTCAGTTCCTTCTTTTCTTTCCATGCTTTAAATTTAAAAATGAAGGCAACAGGTAACATTTTCAAAGAGCATTTCTTGAAAGAACAAACAAAAGGACACAGATCATTGAAATGAGAGAGGAAAGAAGAATCTATAGAAAGGGAAAGAGTGTGGTCATTAACTGTACAATAACCACTGTCTGAACACTGGAAAAGGTCAGTATTTAGGCTGAAATGTCTGAGAAGTGTAAAGATAAATACAAATATCTATCTGGTAAGAAGATAGTGAGAAAAGATGAAAGTGTAAGTCATGGATTTTTTTCACTTTTTTATATAAGGTTCATGAGAGAAATAGGAAATTAAGGGTGGTAGAAGCATATTTAAAAATAAGGCTGGTGGGCCTGGCAGGATGGCTCAGTGGTCTAAAGCGCCTGCTTAGGAAAGCTTGGGTGGCTGCAGGGACTGGGATTCAATCCCTGGCACCACATGCTGCACCAGCCCTGCCCTCAGGGCAGGCTGAGCCATCCATAGAAGTAAATAAACAGGCAAACAAAAGTTCTGAAACAGGAAAAAAATAAAAAATAATAAAATAAAATTAAATTAAAATAAGGCTGAATATTAAAAACTATAGCAACTAAACTCAGCAACACAGAGGAAGAAAAACAGGAGACTTTTTCTAGTTCCAAAACATTGTTAATATAACTGACATGTAAAATCACACGTTTAAGGTATACCATATATCTACATATATATGTATGTACACATTTTTTTTCTAGTACCAGAAATTGAACTCAGGACCTTATGCTTGCCAGGCAGGTGCAACCAAGCTACCAGACCACCATATCACATTTTTAGATACCATGTATTTTGTCAAATGATTACTATAATCAAACTAATGACTAATGTCCCATTCTTAACTTGCTTCCCTTAGAAATCTTTGGGTTTTTTTGTCTTTTGGGGTTTGTTTGTTTGTTTTTTGACACGGGGTCTTGCCATGTAGTTCAGCCTGGTCTTAAATTTATTTTTTTATTTATTTATTTTGGCAGTTCTATAACTTTATGTGCAGGTTAGTTCTCATCCACATTCACTGTCTGGAGATTTTTGAACGTGGTAACAGGGACATACAGCCTGTTTGGTGAGTCTTCATCTTCGTTCCGTTTCCTGGACAGCTGTACCTGGATACGGTATGGAGCATTCCTTATTCCTTTGGCCCCAAAAGCTTTGTTGAGCCTGGTGTCCATGGGCACATCTGGTGTCCCCATGTCCTTCCTGGCAAACTTCCAGATCTGCTTAAGTGCCCAAGGGCCGTGCTTCTTGAAGCCTACTCTGTGGATGTGCTTGTGAATGTTGATTGTGTATTCTCGGGTCACCACCTCGCTGATGACAGAGTGGCCCTTTTTTTTCTCACCACCCTTCTTTGGGAGAGCCATTCTGCCAGGACCAAGTTGGAAAGGAAGAGCGCGGTGCACTGTCCTGGTCTTAAATTTATGGTAGAGCTTAGACTAGCCTTGAATTTATGGAAATCCTCCTGCCTCAGCCCCCAAGTGCTGGGGTCACAGGCATGCACCACTCCTTCTGGCTTAGAAACATTTCATTTTTTTAAAGCAGATGTTTATAGGACACAGTGATTACTCTCCATGGAAGGAGTTGGTCTATGAACATAGCACATTTTACATTTTAATTCTTTTCTCATTCCCTTTTCCTTTTCTCCCTCACTTTTCCTTCCATCTCCTTGTTACCTTGCCTTTTATAGAAAAAAAGTCTTTATGATAGTGCACATCAAAAAGTACTCTTAGGGCTGGGTAGATAGCTCAGCAGTCGAAGTACCTGCCTGGCATGCACAAGGTCCTGAGCTCCATTCTTGGTACTGCATGCTGTGTTCGCCCCAGAATTAGATGTGGTGGCATACACCTGTAATCCCAGCACTGAAGAGGCTGAGACAGGAGGCTCACTACAAGTGCTAACTGTGTAGCAAAACCCTAACAAAAACTAACAGAAGAAAGTATGCTCAAATGAAAAGGATAAAGTACCTGGCAGCTTCCTCCTACAGATAGGTTAAAATGGCCAGGTGCAGTTTCTTCCTGGCTTGAGTCTGTCACCTTACACTCCATGAACAAAAGCCCTTGGGAAACTATGCTCCTGTCCATCCTCAACAGGTTCTTCCCAGCTAGCAAGGCCGGCTACAGCAGGGACCACCTGACTGGCCCCGTCCTGGAGCCTGGCTGCTAGCATGAAGCACTTGCCCTTGAGTTAGGCATTACTAATCCAAGGCAGTTCAAGCTAGTTCAAAGTGTTTTGAACACACATCCTAACCTCCCAGGTAAAAGTGATTTTGAGTAATCTGTACAGATGTAGAATTCTTGTTACCATATAACCCCAAGCTGACACTACAGACAATTTTGCACTTTATTTTTCTTCAACAGGCCTAGGCTAAGTATTGCACACATTATGCAAAACACTTCCCGCTGTGGAAGGAATGCCTAAGAATCCAACCTAAACACAAACAACACCTCTGCGTTATCAGAATCAGCAGCTCCTATTGCCTCTACTCACCTAGCAACACTCATGGCCAACACGTACTGTGTCTGCTCTGTCAGATAGCCGCTAGCCATGTGTGCCTATTAAACACTTGAAATGAGGCTAACGTGATTAAAGAACTGACATTTCATTAGTCTATTTTAATCCATTTTAACAAAAATTCAAATAGACAGTGTGGGTAGTGGTTCTCAAGAATTGTAAGCGGTCTGTGGCTTTTCTTCTGCTTATAAGCTAGAAAATGATCATGTCATTGTTTCTGCCATATTAGTCAGAAGATTTTGGAGAGACAAGTACTAGCGCAGCTGTGCCAGTTCCCTGAAGTGCAAGGTCCTTGGTATGAAAAGAGACACCTATGTTCCCGAGGCTTTGCATCACAGGAACAGAATGACAAACCCTAAGGAGGTACCTAAATCTACTATACTGGGACAATAAGCCTCACGGCCCTTTGCCCCAGAGGAAAGGAAAAGACTAACTCTGTCTTCCCAGGCTACTCCTGTATAAATGGGCTTAAGAAAATAGTTTTCAATAGAAACAATGAGCTTCTCTGTTCACACAGCACGCAGAAATCAGAGCGACAAATGGAGAACTGTCTCCCAAGCATGTCAGTACCATACTTGTTTCCGAAATGTGCCTGTCCCTTTCCATCTTGCTTGAATATCCTGCTTCTAGACAAACTTAATTCTTGCTGGCTGTCCAGCTTCGCAAGTTGATTATAACACTTCCAGATAATCTGGACTGCCCTCTGTGAGGCAGTCTCTGTACAAAAGCCAGGCTGACTCCCATAACCCAACTCTAACCATGTCACTCTTGTTTCATCTTCTGTGCCACCCAGGGATCTCCTAACATGCAGTGCCCTCCTTAGCAAGCTCCACATGGCCCTGAATGACATGACTCTTGCTTCTAACCTGAACACTTCCCTCTCTGGTCCTTTAGCCATAGCAGACTTCCTTCAGCACCTGAAATGCAATGTTCACAAAGCAGTGGCCCTGTGCTGAATCCCCAAAATAGGTTTGTCTGATTTGGTTAATATAATAGTTTTAAAGCACATGGATCATTCACATTTTTAAAAAATTACATAATGATCAAACATGAACATTAAGCTCCTGTTTCAAACCCTGCGTGCCTGATAAAACCTGTGCCCCAACCTAAAAGCACTTGGCTGCATTGAGCATCTATGATCATCTTCCCTGCAGACAAAATTTGGGTTCTCAGGTTGCCACATGTCACCCTCCTGTTCTCATCTCTTTTTTCTTTTCCATTATCAACCTACCTTCCTTACTGATGTGATCTGAAGTACTAGCTCAACACTCCAAATTCTTAAGCTACTCCTTCTCATCCATCAGGTCTTCCTGTAGGATTCATGCTCTCTAGAAGATTTGCCCCAACCACCAGTCATCACCAGCTCAACTACAGGTGGGCTGCACTGTTATCCTCACCCACCCCTGCCCTCCCTCAACTCCACCATCACCACTGTGAGCCTCTGCAATAACCCTACAGTGGCACAACTCACATGGTGCCATGCTACACATTAATGTGCAAATTGGCATGTGTAAGCTTTTAGGTCATGAGAGAGCCACTATGCCTGTCTTTACACCATTGTGGGTCTGCCTAGGAAAAAAGCTGAGTGCACAGCAAAAACTCAATAAACAGTGGCTGAATAAGCAACATAAATTAGCCTCTGAATGTGTTTCCAAATAGATGTGCTACATGTATACTTATTTCATATATCTACTCATTTTTAAAATTTACGCTTCTGGGGCCCGGCAGGATGGCTCAGTGGTCTAAAGTGCCTGCAGGTGGCTGCAGGGACCACGGTTCGATCCCTGGCACCACATGCTGCACCAGCCCTGCTCTCAGGGCAGGCTGAGCCAGCCATAAAAATAAATAAATAAACAAACAAAAGTTCTGAAACGAGAAAAATAAATAAATAAAATTAAAAATTCTTAAAATAAAATAAAATTTACACTTCTGAAATGCCACTAGAACAGATAAATGTCAAGGGAAGATGCAAACCAAGGCCCCCCAAGAACCCAAGGCCAAAATTCTTAACCACACACAGAATGTGTCCTGGGTGATACAAGGTCACATGGGACAGGCGTAACCACAGAAATCCTGATCAGCCATTTGAATTACAGTTCTTCGCCTGCCACCAACTGCTTAACCTTGAATAAAATGAAGGTCTCACTCTCCACAACACAGCAGAGGAGTTGCTAAATGACTAGACACTCTCCTGAGGACAGCTGAGAGCACCCAACGCCCATACCTCCGCACCGCCATCTTTTAAGCTGTTTCATACAGTACCAGCAATTAGTTCCCCACACTAAAAAAGCTTAAAAAGGTAAAGCTCTTACACACACGGGATGCACACATGGGAAACTCTCTGGCTCCATATTCATGACCATTGTACCAGATCCTAGTTTCCAGAGCAGTGATAAAGACCTCCACTCACTTCATAAAGGGCAAAAGAGGAACTCAGCAACCCCACCAAGCCTAAACCTGCGTGAAGCCCTTCAGGTTGCACCTCATTGGCCCCGCTGCCTCAGGGTGTGCGCTGAGTTCAAGCTCCCAAGGCCCGTGGGAGTACATACACCTCAATAAATTCAACAGAGCCAACAGCAGGCGGACACATTCTTCCCCAGAGCAGCGAAAGAATCAGAGACCTCGTTGAGTACCGCGAAATAGAGCTGGGCAAGAACCCCGGTCAGTCTTCTCCAGGTGGAATTTTTGCTTATCCTTTGCCAGGAACCAAGTCCAAAACAAGTGATTTTTAAAACCAAAGCTCTCATTACAAGTTTGTTAATTTTTAAGTGTTCACATTCCAATCTATTAAAGCTGTTACAGGGGTAGGGGCAAGACACTAAAATCTTTTTATAATCGCCGAATGTCTTTAAGCATTACGATTTCCTTTTTCCAAGTGTTATGAAAGCATTGTGTGGGTGTTTCATAAATTTAATTGTTTGTTGATTTGTAACACCATTAATACATTCTTCAACATTCGATTACTTCTTAATACATGTATAGGATGCTTTCAATTAAAAATTTATGTCCAAATGTGTCTCTCACTGATTCAAGAGAAGCACTTAAAATTTTATTTCATAAAATATCCCCTTAGCAAACCTGGTACAGTATCTGTTACAGTCTCCAGCGAAATTTTACTAAATTAAGATCTTAAAGGGCCTCAGATAATATATTCTTGTCATTCTACTTGCCATATGTAGTTATTAAAATATATTTGATGTTCTTATAAAATTATGAACTAGAACAGTCTCTAAGTCAGATTGGAGGGCCCTTGAGGGCAAGTACTACTTTCCCTATCTTTCTATTTTTAAATCCCACAGCACACGTTCACTGTGAGGTAAGACCTCATGAAAACGTCTGTTAAATTAGGTCTGTGGGAACAACAAGACTTGGCTATTTAATACTGAGTTTGAAGTAGTTTTTTAAGGGTATTTCCTTGATTATCCTCCATAAAGTAACTAGCAAGGCACTAGTTATATTTCTTGTGCCCATGATTATTAACTGAAATTTGACTCATGAAACATCACACATAGTTTGAGCTAAACTTTGGAACTGACTTTACCAAAATGAAGATCTCCTCCCTTTCCTGGAATTATTAAAATTAGCAGTAAATTTAAATTTGCATCTAGGATAGAAAAGAGACTCCGAGTTCAGCACATACATCTGAAGCAAAGTTCTCATTTCTAAAAAAGTAATAAAATGTTCCAGCTTTTTAAATCTCAGGGACCAGAGCGGCCTGATACACAGAACTCTGTACATTTCAACTCTTAACCTTAATGATCAGCTCCAGGAACAAGTGCCGAAAGCCTAGAAAGAGACAATCTCCTAGAGAGGCAGGTCACAGTGCAACCAAAAGCTCCAGAGTATGATCACTAGAACCCAGGACCAGCCGTCGTAGAACCTCAAGAGATGAGAAGCCCAGTCTGATAAGATTTTGTGCCCCGTCCTCCAGTACGCTCCGGGGAGCGCTTCACAGAGGAACGTCCTGGGGTCCCCTTGGCTGAGGTCAGGTTGCCTGACTCCAGACCTCCAAGTGGTGTCCCAAGTGGCCTGCGATGCTAGCGCCCTGTCAGCAGTCGTCCTTGCGGCGCTCCCTGCACTCCGAGGGCCGGAAAAGCAGCAGGAAGAGCCCAGCTCGGCACGAAGCCGAAGATAAAAGTAGGGATCCCTCGGCTTCCGGCCCTCGCCCCGTCTTCAGCACCCCACGTTTCCACTCCACGCCTGCGACTCTGTGCCCAAACTGGCCCTGGGGTCAGTCACACCAGGAGGCCGAGGCGGAAGGCTTTCACAGCGTCCCGCAGAGTTGTGGAAACTGGGAGCTGGAAGGACAGAGACTCGAGTCCCCGCAGGGTGCGGGCGCGCCGGGAAGCGCGGGGCTGAGAGGACTCGGGGGCTGGGACCGTTCCCGAACTGGCCGCGAGGGGAGTCGCGAGGGTCGCTCCCAAAGCGCGGGTGGCGCGAGTCCTGGCCCGAGGATGTCTAGAGCCCCGGGGACACCCGGCGGCGAGACCCCAACCCCGCCCCGCCCCGGTGCCGGCCCCCGCCGGACTCCCGCGACCCGGCCCGCGGCGACCGGACCTCCCGCCCCGCCCCGGGTCACGGCGCCACCAACCTGCGCGGCCGCGGCACGGTCCCGACGGAAGCGGCGCTGCGGGCGGAGCCAGGGGTGGGGCGGGGCCGGGCGGGGCGGGGCGGGGCGGGGCGGACCGAGGCCTCGGGAGCCCTCCGGGCCGGCGCCCGCGGGACGGAGCCGCCTCCCGGCCCAAGTCTGCTCTAGGGCGGCCGGGGCAGTTGCGCACAGAGGCCCGAGAATTGCACGGCTCCGTGGGGTCCTGGTCGGTCCCCGAGCGCTGGGGGCCCGCCGGTCGGGGTTCGCCAGAGAGGGTGCACGGAGCCCCGGGCAAGCCAGGGGTTCGAGTCCTGGGGAGGGACGGTTTCCGCCCGTGCTACGCCCGGGCGGGCCCCAAGGTCGAGCGCGCCTCGACCTCCTACACATCCCCTCCCGAGACCCTTCTGCTCGCCCTGGGTAGCGGGCAGCCCCCTCCTGCGTCACCCCACAGAGCGCACGGGTGTGAGGAGTTGCACCCTGGAAGTTTTATTTTTATTTATGCTTATGTCCTGGGCCGAGAATCTCTGGTGTGCGTAGCTAACCCCCTTCTCCAATAGAGCAGCAAATCCGTATTGAACTGAGAGTGAGGGCCGGGTCCCTTTCTGCACCCAGGGTCAGGGCCAGACAAGGCAAGGCTGGGAGAGGCTGGGTGGGCGGACATAGACGCAGGAGAAACCAGCGAGGAGGACGTGGAAAACCCGACGGCCTCCCCACAGTACTCCACGGAGCCCCCCGGAGGCAGGGGTGAGCCCTCAGGCCTGGAGGGAACCCTACGAGCTCGGACCTGGGACCCCAGACTGTGAGCCACGGAAGGAGATTCGTTCCTGACACAGACAGCCCTACCTCCCCCACAGGCCAGAGCTGGGTCAGTGGCGCTGTCCTTCAGCTCTGAGCCCGCAGTAGATCTTTGTCTCTTCCCTAGCCTGGGGTTACCCGGGGTACAAGCACCAACATCTCCCTCACCTGAGAGACCCTTGCGCCAATTTCTCCTTCGTGCTCCCTGAATGGCACCTTAGTAAATCTGCACACTTTTTTTTTTCTTCTATACCATTCAGTGAGAAGGGAAAAGCACGAGGATTTCTCCCCTGTGGCATTTTGTAATTTTAAACTTCAGTCGTTTGTTTTCAAGATAACATTCTTGCCCCAGGAATGAGAACACTTTTAAGTGTGGGCATGGCTAGGACGAAGCTTCTCACCCCATTAACCTCTCATACCCTCAAGGTCCTTCTTGGAGAGGCTCAGGCTTCAGTCCCTTCCCTAAGGAAGCCACCCTTTGCCCGAAGTCTCTGCCACCCACCTGGACCCAAAAGGTTCCCTGGACTCCACCCGACCTGAGGTTGCCTCCCACTGCAAGTGTCATGAAAACCTGCCCTTAGTAGCCCGGTTTTATTTGAAAAAGACTACATTCAATATACTTGCAAAATCTCTTTCTCTTGCCTTATTCTTTTCATATTCAACAGACCAGGCCATAGAAGTAGGCTGGAAGGGCCTGTGCTGCAGAAAATGTTTCTCCTCTTTAAGAAAAAACTCATCACTGAAAACTCGTCACTATTAAACTGAGATTCTTTCTACATATGATAATCTCTCCATATCGATTGATTTGATTTTATATTAACATTCTTTCACTGAAAAAATATTCAGTCAGCTTGTGCAGATAAAGGGTCCAGTTTTCCCTAGGAAGAATTCTCATACCTAGGAAGAGTGGGAGAGTTTATTTGCAGGTAACAGTGTTGGTATTAGATGATGGCTCCAAGTAGCTAGGAAGACTATTTCTCCAGAGACATCTCCCTTGCTTTTTCTTCAGACTTCCTTCTCCTGAGCCTTGTCCAACTAGGCCTCCAAGTAATCCACACCTATAAAACTGTTGACATCTTGGGATGCTATTTCTACAAGTGTTGGTCTTGGAAACAAGTGATTTGTTTCAGAAATGAGTTGTTAAAAGCAAATTCATTTCCTGTACCTCTTCTTTCTAGATCTCTGTCTCTGTCTCTGTCTTTGTCTCTATCTCTATCTGAATCTGCAGTCTCTGTCTCTCTGTCTCTCTCTGTCTCTGTCTCTCTGTCTTTCTGTCTCCTCTGTCTCTCTCTCTCTCTCTGAACAGGATCTCCCCATGCTGTTCAGGTTGGCCTTGAGCTCATTTTGCAGCCCATGCTGGTCTTGAATTTGGAAATGTACAGGCCTACAACCTTCTCAAAAAATAAAAGTACATACTTCCTGGTTCCATCCTGCTTCAAACCTTATGTAAGAGCACCTAACCTTGATTAAGAGCAGAAGGTTATATTAAAATAATAGAATAAGTTTCAGATTATATCAGACAGTTAGGTTTCCTTATGCATATGCAGAATAACAAGAGAAAATATTAATTTTAATTTACAAGTTGTCAAAAAGCACCTTGTGGGCCACATAATGAATAGCCCCATGTTAAAGTAATACATGTTTGTTCTTTCACAAATAAACTTCCCTCTGAAATATAGACATCTGTCATGGACTCAATTATCTTGCACAGCATGTGCTGTAAAAGCACATAAAAGAAATAATATACTACATTGCTTATTTGAAAGTGATCAGGAATACGCAGCTCCATGCTGACATGTCTTTAATTTCATGGTGTTAAGAAAAAACTATGGGAGTATGAAATAGCAAACCCTTTCCTACTGGAGTACTAATTCAATTACCTTTTATGATATATGCAGCAGAAAAGATTTTTCTTCATTAACTAAGGGACTAGTTTCTGTCTTACTCAACTAACTCCTGTAGAGAGAATAGGGACATGGAATTTCCTTTGAAAACAAAGAGATCCTCACCCTCTGATCAGCTCCTGGGGTGTGAAGGAGAACAAGGCTAGTGACAGTATTCTGAGGACATAAATTATCATTTAAATGAGACTGGAGTCTTAGGAAATTTATGCATCAAAAAGTCAAGATTTGAAAAGTGCTAGAAGAGGTAGTTTAGGCTAAGTCAAATTTCCTTGCTATCATGCAGATGTGAAACCTGCTTTTTTTTGGGGGGGGGGGTTCAGGAAATCTCCCATTCTCCCTTTTCACTGCATGATGCACACATAAATAAAATAAGAAAATATTTTGCAGAACACTGCACCAGGTTAAGTACACAGAGCCTTGTTGAATACCTCAGATTACTTTTGCTGTGACACTTTAAAATAGACTTGAGAAAAACTGTTATGGAGAATATTTTAATAGCTTCCCAGAGAGTAGAATGTATTATCATTATGGTACAAAGGGCATCATTCATTTTTAATTCTCTGCTCCACAGGTGTTCCCTACCCAGACTGTGGTTGACACTGGAGGGTCTAATTATGATTCATACACCCCACATTGCTCAGGACCTGGTCCTTCTAATTTTGCACAGTGCTGTTACTGAGAGGAGAAAAATATGACTCAGTCCTGTTAGCGAGACACAGTGCTTCTCAGTCTGCTTCACACGTTAGAATCATCGAGGAAGCTTTAAAAATTGCGGGGTCTCAGCCAGGATTCATACCAAATAAGCAAGAGTTTCTGGGCGGGTGAAGAGGCTGTCTTGATTACTGTCCTCTCCTTGCCAAGACAAAATACTCAAGGCCCATAGTTAAGAAAGGAAAGGTATACTGAGCTCACAGTGTGTGGAGGTTTCAGTCCATAGTGAGTTGGCTCCAGAGCAGGCTGGCATGGCACAGGGGCAACAGTTCATGGTGGCAGAAGAGAGCAAAGCCACGAAGCACAGGGCAAGCCTCTTCTCCCCCCTCATACTGTAAGCAGGAGATCTACCATCCCCCAGAACACGCACCTAGGGCAGGTGTAGCCCACACCGTCTCTGTGCCCTCCTCTTGCTAAGGCTGAGGATACTTACAAAAGGAGGACTCTGGCTCCCTGCTCAGTCCCTTAGTTAAGCTTCTAAAAATCTCAAGTTGACACAATGAATTAGCCATTATAGCGGCTGAGGATAGATATTTATTTAATTCCCCAGGTAGTTTTTATGTGGAATAAAAGTAAATATTGATAAAATTTGAATACTTAGCAAATAAAAGTAAACTATTCTTTTGAAATACACTATTTAGGGGCTGGGCATAGCGCCTGCCTGGCAAGGGTGAGGTTGTGAGTTCAACTTCTGATTCCAAAGAAAAATATCATAAAACACACTACGTAGCAGGAATCTTTCTTGCCTACTAGTTATAATGCAAGTTTGACTTCTCTTTTTAAATCAAAAAAGTGGTTGAGTTTGATTTTCCTTTCAAGTTTGGTTCTCTGTCCTTCCATTGGGGATCTGTGTCTAGCTGTGAAAGCAGTGACACACAGTGGAAATCCGTGACATCTTGCAACTGTGGTTTTGTGGTCAGAATCAGTGCAAATCACTAAAGGAAAACAGACCTGGGGGAAAGTGAATCTTACATGTCTACAAGTCCCACAAGGAATCCTCTGAGCTGCTAAACCCTTATCCAATTTAGCAGTGAAGAAACAGATACATGTTTAAAATTAGTTCTCCCAATAAAGTCTAAGACTTAGAAAGAAAATAAATAACAAGAACAACCAGGGTCATCAATTTTATGTAGATTTGGCACTAACGAAGAGCCAAATATTTGATTCTCAAAAAGAAGTATTAAAATGAGGTAGATGGGGGCTGGTGAGATGGTTCAGTGGTCTAAAGCACCTGCTTAGGAAAGTTTAGGCAGCCACAGTGATCACAGTTCATCCCTGACACCACATGCTGTGCCAACCCCACCCTCAGCCCATTAAAAAGAAAAGAAAAGAAAATGAGGCAGATGTTTGATATAACACATATCTGTGAAATCAAAATCATTTGATCCCAAAGATTACATATGGTAGCCTATTTACAGTACTGTAATACAAGGAATAAAAGTTTCCACATGCACAATTTGATAATGATAGCATGATAAAATAAAGCAGAATCAGGAAATATAGAGAGGTCAGTCAAAGGAAACTGTGGCTTTTGTTGCTGTCGTAAGTTTCTTTTGTGGCACCAGGGATTGAACTCAGGACCTTGCACTTGCCAGGCAAGCACTTATTCCACTGAGCTATCTCCCCAGCCCATAATGTATACACAGTAGATCTTCTTTATCTATGCAAGATATTCACCCCACAGCATCCACCCTAGTGAATGCCTAAAACTGCTCATCATAGGAAGACCTATACTGTTTCACTGTATCCACATATAACTACAATAAATCACATACGAATTAGTTAGAAAATAACCATAGGCAATTTTTCATTTTATGCCTTAGGACCAGCTGGAGTGTGGGTAGCTGGCATTGTGTGAAATCAAAGCACAGACAAAGGCAGATGACTCTGCTGGAGGAATTCGTAGGCTCGTAGTGTTTAGGCAGTGGAGATCAAAAGGAGAACTTGCAAAGATGGCTGGCAGGCTGGGCAGATGGTTTGGCAGTGGTGGAGGCTAATACAGCTGCTGAGTCACTAGAACTCTCCGGATAAAATCATTCTGACGCCCCCGATTCCATCCCCCATCACGAGTATCATCTGAGGCTGCCAACGACCTCAGTGGGACAGTGCTTTTCTAACATCCTCAGGGGTCAGGGCTTACTCTCCCGCACAAGAAAGGAAAGGCAAGAGGAGAGGGGGGCTGGAGTCAGGAAGAGAAAAGACAATGTAATTCCTCACTAGATGAGTTAATTTAATTCCTAGCAAAAAAAGAGAGGGGCTCACATTTTATTTCCAGTGAAAAACACACAAACATTATTGGGATGCATAAATCAAATTGGAAGGACTGTTAGACACTTTTACAATATTTAGATGTATGATCTCAATTTTGTCAGGCAAAAAACACATTAGACATCTCTAGATTTTTCAAAATAAGCTTGCGCATTTTTTTTTTTTTTTTTTTGTCAGAGGGATCAATATTATTTTTACAGGCAAAAGCTGCCTCCTTTGTCCTACTATTCTGTTTCCAACAATTTGAGAACTGAAAATAAGGCATATTTGCTTCGCAAATTTAGATGTATTTATGTTCCTTTTTCTTTATCCAGCTGTAAATGCATGTCTCTATTTTAGGTTGTAAGCAGGATGGCATTACAAAAATGGTTTCAACAAGAAAAATCCCCAGATGTATGAAGAATGACATGGATTTCCCAGTCATATTTAGCAGTGAAAGAAAACGTGCAAGAATGCTGGTTTTATCACAAATTAAAAAAAAAAAAAAATGTTCCAGGTAGGGCACAAAAAAATCAGAATATCTAATTCTCATTATTGTGCATTTATTGATAACAAGCTGGGTGACATCCACATTGCTTCTCCCCTCTTCATAGTTTTTCCATTACTCAGGAAGGATTGGCACAGAGGACTGCAAATTTCCTTCAACATGAAATTATTATATGAGAAGAAAGTAACTCCAAATCATTAAAGGGAGAGCTTTGAGATTCAAGACAAAGCATGTGTTTCTAAAGCATTTGGAATTGCAGTGCTTTCATAATGCTTGAGAGCCCAAGCTCTTTGCTGCTGCTCTTTGTGGAAGGGTGTGGTGCTGCAGGGAGGCACCCTGGGAGTCCTGGGATACAGGCAGGGAGTCCTCAGGACAGGACACCCAGGGCTTCATGTGGGACAAGCAGAAACACCACAGTGACTCCCGGACGTGAAGGCAGACTTATTTACATCCATGGTCACTGGCCCGGATCAGTCCCAGAATATCAGACTTTGATCTCTAGGGGTTTAAGGCTTATATGAGATACGGAGGCAGGAAGTACCGAGGCAGAATGGCTTATCAATTGGGGATGTGCAGCATAGGGACCAGCTGTGCATATCAGTGACCCACCATTTCTAAAACACAGAAGCAACCAGAACCTAAACAGGAACTGTTACCAGGGCAACTAAGCAACTGAAGCATAGCAGCTGGAGGCGGGGTGAGTCTTAGGCTTCAACCAGATTATCTGCATACTTGCTGCAGAGATGGAGGAAGTGACTCCTGCAAGCTCTTGCCGGTGTCAGGTAGGCTGGTCTCCACCACAGTCATGGGAACCCTAGGGTGTGGGGGTGGGTACAGGGCACTGCCAGTGGCAGTATGGAATTCCTAAATCTGAGACTGTCTCCCAGTATTGCATAACCTGGCTTGCTGAACTGTGGGGAATGGAAGGAAAGACCTGGCTCAGTGCTTGAGGTAGAGGTGTGAGAGCCACGTGCACCCCTGTGACTGTGGGAAGATGATAATGATGAGTGTACTTCTGAGGACCCTAGGACAGCAGCGCAGAGGGACAGGCCATCAGGTATCTCAGGGCTAACTTGTGAAACATGGCAGGTTGTCTGGGAAGGACAGCTGGGTAGAAAGACCTCTTCCCATATCAGCTAACTAGGGTGAAGGCTGCAGGAATGGGCATGAAAGGAAAGGCCCCCGAGCGGGGATGACTGGGGACATTTGTGTTACAGGAGAGTTTCTACCTATTAAAATATTTCTTTATTTTTTTATGCATTTTATTGTTACAGGGTCTCACAATGCTGCTCAGGATGGTAGTGATCCTCCTGTTTTCAGCCTTCCCGGTGCTAGGATTATAGGTGTGTGCCACCATGACTATTCTTGGTGGCCAGCTCCGCATGCCCAGGTACAAGGCCATCACAGCATGTGGGCCACCCTGGAACCTGCTCTTGCCTAAGCAGGGGCTTAGCCCACTGAGCTATGTCACAGGTCCTAAAAAATATTTCTTTTGTACTGTTGAATGCATAGCGTTCAATTTCCCACATTTAATGAATTTGTTTCCCATAAAAAGAAACAGGAAAAATATAGTAATCAAGTAGTTTATCTCGTTTCTTCTTGCATAGCTTCTCCACTTATCACTATTTCATGGCTGCACATTTTTAAGAATGTGGCTTTGGTTTTCATTCTGCAATTTTTAAAAAAATCCGTTATGGAAGACAGGATAGTAGACTGAAAATGTCCACATGCTAATCAATGTAGTCTATGAGGATATTACCTTGTATCGCAAAAGGGTCTTTGTAGATGGGGTGAAAGTTTATGACGATGAATAGGAGAATTATTGTGGAATTTCCAGGAAGGCTGAATCACATTAGTCCTTCAAAGTGAGAGAGGAAAACAGCTGGCCAGACAGATTGGACAGCAGGAGACCAGGCTGGAGAGATAAGGCCTGGAGAGTACTGGGCTGCTCTTGCTGGTGCTGAGGACAATACGCAGGACCAACCGAGAAAGCACAGAAGTCTCAGAACTGAGCTCAGGCCAATGCAACAGGGTCCTCAGCCTCGCAATCCCTGGAAGTGGAAGTCTGCCAATCCCTGAAGAGACAAGGATATGAGTGCTTCTCCAGGCCTCCAAGAAAGGACGTACCCTACCCGTGTTTTTATTTTAGCTCAGTGTGATACCTCCCCACTTCCAGTCTACACAACTGTAAGATTATTTTTCAAAAGTGTGTTCTAAGGCACAAGGCATATAGAAATTTGCACAGGCAACAATAAAAAGCACAATATACACTCCTTCTAGTGGGAGAGTTAAAACCTGTGCCTCTCCACCCCAAGCTTCCTGCATCTCCTATAGGATTAATATTTAGCTTGTTTTCTGTCAATACCTGAGTGAAAGGAAGGTAAAAATAGGGCAGATCGAAGTGGGGGGTTATCCTAAGTCTGCACTATCTTGAAAATCTTTAGAAAACTGGAAGTGCATTGTTTCAGTCAAAGAATCAACAATAAGGACGGTGGAGTTGGGTGGGGACGGCAACCTGTGTTCGTGATTGGGGCAACTCAGTGCATTCTACTTCTAAGTGCATGAAAATCCACTCCCAGGCCCTGAACAGGGTGGGCCTCTTTCTTTTGTACCAGGCCATCCTTTGTCAAAACGCCTAGCCAAAGCCTTGAAGAATTAGTATTTTCTTCTTTGAAAATTCTAGTAATAGGATCGAAGCACTATTGATTTTGGATCTAGTTTTTCCCTATGCATGATTATTGCTAGTACAAAATCAATTCTCATTACATTTTTACCAAAATACTGGAAACTTGCATCTCATCACTGATATATTCCTGTCTTCTCACAATCATCATTCTAGGTCGAGCCCTTATTATTTATTTTAAACATTTTAATTTGTGCAATATATCAAAACCCTCAAAGGACATATCCATATACCTTACAGTTAAGTAATAATCAAGTAAACTCACTTGAAGAAACCCAGCTTAGCACATTGAAAATCCTGATGGGTCGCTTCTCAGTAGCACATGACTTTTTCCAGAGGTAAATGGCATGTTGAGTTTAATTATCTTTTTTTTTTTTATTATAGCCTTCTACATTTGAATGAGTTCCTAAGCAAAACGTGTTTTTTATATGCTCTCAAAATTAAAAAGAATGAAATAACCTTGTTATCAAAACAGTTCCTAAGAAGACATATGTATAATACACATAATTAAGAAGAAAATACATAAACTTCTCTTATGAAATGTTTTTTGCATTCAATAGTTCCGTTTTGTTTTGTTTTATACTGGGGATGAAATCTAGAGTTGCATGCACACCAAGCAAGTCATCTATCTCTGAGCTATGTGTGTTCTAATCCTCTTCTTATGTTATTTTGAGAGAGGTCCTCTCAAAGTTCCCCAGACTAGCCTTGGACCTGCAGTCCTCCGGCTTCAGCCTGCTGAGCAGCTGTGACTGTAGGACTGGGCCATCACTCTCAGAAAACGCAGTGTCATCATGGTTCTTACATGACGTCACCACTGTTGTTCACTCATTTTCATTGCTTTGTATGAATATACAATGTCCTCCACTCTGTGAGTCATTGAGTCATGTCCAGGTTTTTACTGATACAAATAATTCTGCAGCAAACATTCATAGAGTTGCTTCCTGATGCGTATGTGAAGAGATATTTAGGGGCTGTACCAAGGAACGAAACCTCTGGACCATAAACTATGAGTGTGCAGCCTTACCAGGTAACGTCAAGGCTTCTGTTTTTCACCATGGTTCCACTGATGTCATCCACATTGCTTTTTTGGTTTAAGGCTCCTGCTTGGTGCTTCTGTCTTTTGCTTTCCTTCAGGTTGGTCTGTCCTGTCCACTACTACTACAGTCTCTGGTTTTCCTAAAACACTACTATCGCCGTGTTTCCTCGCAATCTAAACCCCAGCTTTAATCAACCCCTACTACAGAAATTTGCTGTGAACATCATCAAATCCAAACTTTTGGAATCTTCAAAAACATCTTCATATTTACTACTTAACCAACACTTTTTATGCTGAAGGTATTGGTCTTTGTAGTTTTTCTCCCACTTCCTATTTGTTCTCTTGATTGATTTTCATTTTTTTTTAAACTTTACTTATTTATATTATGGCTGGCTCAGTATGCCCTGGAGGTGGGGCTGGCACAGTATGTGGTGCCAGGGGATCAAACCAGGGTCCCTGTGGTTGCCTAAGCTTTCCTGAGCAGGCTTTTTAGACCACTGAGCTATCTTGCTGGCCACTTATTTGTTCTCTTGAGATTTGGCCCCTAAAACTCTCCTGCTGAGGATCCATCCCTTTCCTCTCTGTACTTAAATACTAATCTTTCTTCAAAGACCTATTGATCTCCTCCTTTCCTCTGATATCTTCCCAGGTATTTCATGTATATATTCTGAAGTCTCCCAGCACTAAATATATGTTTCAGTCATCCACTGACATATCATTTAGGAGTGCATATCATGTGAATTTAGGATGTATGCAAGTAGAAAGGAACAAAGCCTTCAGACAGGCACCTGCTTTCCCAACAATAGAGCCATCAAATACACACCTTTCTTCAAGCACACAGAGGCCGGATAATTTGGCATGAGCACTGAAGAGGAGTGAAGAGTCCTCCGGCTGCTTGGGCATGTTCAGTTTAGCACCACTTTCCCCCCATGGAGTGGGATTCAGTGAGCCTCTGAATTGCCCTGAGGGATCCCTCAGGCGAGCCCTCCACATTCTGATGTCCACCCTCCTCATTTCCTTCATTTCTCAGCAGGGACAGCTAGGACAGTTTGTTCTAGTCCAAGCGATCTCCCTCTTATCTCCTATATGAGTTGTGTCTGCATGTTCCCAGTCTGCTTGTCACCTCCCTGTCCCTAGGAGACTGCACCACCGTATCCTGCTGGGCCAGCGGCTTTCCATTCTTCAAGAACTACCTGGGAAACCTTCCACACTTCCTCGGCTTACTATGGTCTGCCTCTCTCATAGAACTTCCTGTGCTTATTACATATTGCCTTACACAATTAGACAACTTTTTATATGTAAATCAGGAGCCATGATTTAAACTTTGCCTCCCACTGCAAGTTGAGCAGTGGGGATATTTATAGACAAGCTCTTGATTGACAGACGATGAATACTGCTGAAATAACTCTGATTTTGGTTTCTATTTTGGTTTTGTACATGACAGGTACATTTTGCATTTTAAAAAGAGCATATTTCCAATGCTGGATTCATCCACATCAGCAAGATTTGTGCTTGAGCTCTTAACTGGAATATTGTTTTATGATGGTTGCTTTTATTTTATTTTTTTAACCTGCACCATATTAAATACAGATTGAAAATGTGGGGGAGGGGCGTAATTGATGCATGGATGTTGCTGGAGTTCTGTATGGGACCTGCTGTAGGAATGCCTAATATCTACAAAGGTTCTGTACGATACAGGTCACCTATTTTTTTACTTCCTCTTTAGCTCTTGGAGCATTTTCTGTTGTTTTCTTTGTGTTAGACCTAAGAAACTCCCATTTTCAATGCAATGAGTTTGACCTAGGATTATACGGAAACACTGTATCTAAGTTTTCAAACCTTAGTATTTTTTGATGCATAAATTTTCTTTCAAGCCGAGCCTCATTTAAATGCTAATATCTGTTTCCAAGCAGCCAGTTTCTCGTTCTCCTCTGTATACCCTCAGAGCGGATCTGAGCGTGGAGATTCCATGCACTTCAAAGCAAACTTCACGCTTGGATCTTCTCCGCAGGGGTGCGCAGCCTAAGACAAGAAACGATCCTGTGGCTTTTTTTTTTCCCTCTCTCTCTCTTTCTCTCTCTCTGCATGTATGAGAAAGACAAAATAAAAACCAAGCCATTTCCCAATGCACTTAACATCCTAAGTAATTGAATCAGTACTTTAGATTGGCATGTTCATGTGCTTTTGCTAGCTCGTAATCATAAAGAGTCCTTTTTACACTGAGACGTTAAAGGTGTGTCAACAGAGTGGATGACTCTAGTGTACCCATTACCTTTAAGCAGTCTTTTATGTTATTACTCTCATGCATGTGTTGGGAAGGGCCTCATGCTGTGGGAGATAATTGGATATATGAGAGGTGCGCAGGACAAAATACATTACTTTAATGTGGTTATTAAATGGCCGAGAGGATTTTTTTTCCAGTGGTTTTACATTTGCAATTAATTATTTTTCCATCTATTATCTTGATGCTTAAAATTATTTTTTAGTGTTTTTGTTGGGAGCATAATTCAGAGCTCATCAATTTGGAGTTAGGACAGAACCATCTACCTTCTCAATGGTGCCTGGGCTCATACCCAGGGTCCTACACTTACTAATCATTATGCTTTATGGTCAGAAATGAAAAAAAAAGTTAGATCTAACAGATCGGTGGCTATTACAATGTAGACAGTAGCTGGTGGATTGACAACTGGTGGTGGCCTTATAACACCCAGCAGGACTCAACCAGCATAGTGCATGGTATGGGACGCCCGCCTGAGGATTGCTGTGGTTAGCATAACAGGTGGAACTGGAGAAGAAGAAGCGGCTATTGAAGTTGTTGGTTTTCTTAAAGGATCTTGTTGTGGAGAGCCATGTACTGCTGTACCTTAAAGATGGCGCCGGCTTCCGCCTTCCACCCCCGAGGGGTGAGTGCTCTCCGCCGCTGTTTATTACCATATATGGTCAAGGCTGAAACCCTTGGCTTTCTTCCGCATATGTGGACCTACCGTTGAGTGCCACGTAGCTAACCGGGATTGGATGCTCGGGAGTATTTAGTTAGAAGCCCGCGGGTACAAGCATTTCTTCCTGTTGCCTGATGGGAAGATGGGGCACAACTCAGCCTCCCAGAGAAAGTGGTCATGTTGGCTTTTCGGATGGGAATTCAGTTTTCATCATCATCAGAGGAGCTTAGGACCTCACTATTACTGATGGCTGTGGTCCTTTTGGACAGAGATTTGGTTCTGACCTTGAGCATTGCTTCCTGGCTCCAGTTCAGATCCCTCAGCCTGCTGGCCCAGGTCCTCATCCCACTTGCACAGACTTTCTAGCTCCCACCACTGACCTTTGTGCTTTCCACGCACACATCTGTGCATTGTTGTGAGTTCTAGGCCCCCAGCTGGACTCATAAAAGGCGTCAGCATGAGCTGTAGGCATCTGAACTCACATAGGACATTATCTTGGGACCCAGGCCCTCATCTGGATGCTCTGGTCTTTTGTCTGTGGATAGATTCCCTGCACTTTCTATTTATGTGATTTCTTTGGGTGACTATTATAAAATAATTTCATAAACTATCTGTCCTATATTAAATTGTTCCCCCTTGCAAAATCCCAGACTACGATACTCAGAGCACCAAGGGCAGGGCCAGCATGGCTCATGCTGCCAGCGATCACACCCTAGTTCCTATGCTCTGCCTAAGCACGATCTTGTGAATCCTTTACACACTTCCAGGGGTTAAGTGGACACAAAACTATTTTAATAAGACCTCACCTACGCTTTCTGTTGTTTCTATTTTAGTTATGATGCCAACGAAATGCTGGATAAAGCTGCAGTTGCTCTTGGCATACATACACTCACATTAAAAAAAATCAATATCATTCTGCTTGGGAATAAAATACTTGCAGCAATAACAGTAGCTTTATGGCAGTTGATAATTTTGAGCAAGTATTTTTCTCATGTTCTATGAGAAAAAAATGAAGCATTCGTGAAGCACTTCTGCATACTGAGCCAGCACTCTTGTCCTGAGGAAAAGGACACAGCCACTGAGTTCACTGACAGTCATTTTTTTTTACTTGAAAATAATAACTAGCAGAAAAAAAATTGCTACTTAGACCTACCTATTTATCTAACATTTTGTAGTGAATAAATAATGTTGCCTGTGTTTTCAAGGAAAATGAAAGTATATTGCCAACAATAAGGATGAAACTTAAAAATTAGAATAATGGAAAACTGTCTCAACAATAAGGATGAAACTTAAAAATTAGAATAATGGAAAACTGTCTATCAGTGGATTCATAAAAGGCAGTGAGAAGGCAACAAATCATTTTTAATAGTACAGGAAAGCTTGTCAGCATCCACATTATAACTGGGAATTAGCATTGCTCAAATGAGAACGCTTATGGTTCGGTCGTTCTTTTTTTATGTATTTAGTATAGGATCTCCAAGGTGTCACTACACAAACCAAACTCATAGTGATCCTCTTGTTTTCAGCCTCCCAAGCACTGGGATTGCAGGTGTGTGCCACCAAGCCCAGTCTCAGTTACCATCTCAGACCACCCCAAGGGCAGGACTGGCATGGCTTGAGGTGCCAGGGATCTCACCTCAGATCCTATGCTCTGCCTTAACAGGCACTTTAGTCTGCTGGGCAAACTGGCCAGCCCAATTACAGTCATTCTTGAGGGATAACCTAGTGAAAGATTTAATGCAAGATGTACGAACGGGGGGACTCCGCACGCTGTAGGGGAAAGTCGTGGGGTCCTCTTCTTGCCACTTGGGCGTGCATGTGGAAGCCTCGACTGTAGTGGAATCTCGTCGTGGATGCTTCACCGCAGGAAAATGAATAAAAATAAACTTGGTGATTCACAGAACCTTGCTTGTGTTTTCTGTCGAAGAAATGATGACTGTGCTAATAAACTGGAGAAAAGAAAACTGATGAGAAGTGGATTCTTACTGTACATTACTATTGTTTGTTGATGTCAAGTGGAATGTGGCAGAGAGGTGAAGAAGAAGGAGTTTATGGTTTTCTAATAGAAGACATCAGCCAAGAAGTGAATAGAGCTTTTAAACTGAAATGCTCTGTGTGCAGGAAAAATGGTGCTTCAATGGGATGTGTAGCACCTCGATGTAAATGAAGTTATCATTTCCCATGTGGACTTCAGAGAGAATGCAATTTCCAATTTACTGGAAATTTTGCATCATTTTGTTGGAAACATCGTCCTGTTCAAATTATTACACCTAATAATTATAGAGACTCTGTACCATGTGCCATTTGTTTGGGATATATTGCAACGATTCCTACTGATAGTGTATTACAAAGTCCTTGTAAGAATTGTTGGTTTCATGGAGACTATGTACAGGTTCAAGCAATAAATGCAGGAGTAGTTTTCCTTAGGTATACAATATGCAATAATAGTGACACCTTTCAGAAAGAGATGTTGCGAATGGGAATTCATATTCCTGAAAAAGATGCATCTTGGGAATTAGAGGAAAGTGCTTATCAAGGGCTTTTGGAGCCCTATGAACGCTGTGATGTAAGAAGATGCCGTCGCAGCCACTGCAAAGAAGGGAGCGACTACGACGGACCTGATAGCAGATGGGAAATCAAGCGCTGTCAGTGCTGCGGTTCTAGAGGAACACGTCTAGCCTGTTCCTCACTACGATCATGGAAACAAAACTGGGAGTGTCCAGAATGTAGAAGTATTATCTACAATTCAGATTACCGCAAAGCCAAAAAATGCTCATTACCAAACTCTAATAATGTGGCAACTACTGAATGTTTGTTGAAGAATCATCGCCTCAGTTACCCAGACAGTCACCTGGAGCTCAGAGTAAAGATCTACCAAGGTAGGCAGAAGGTTACTGGCCAAACTGTAAGGAATTACAGTTGTAAAATGCCACTTTTGGAGCCCGGCTGCAAGTGGGAGTGCAAGCACCAGCGTGAGGTGCCTGCGGCTGGCAGCATGGCTGCCATGGCCTCGGAGATCATCAGCTTCACGGTCTCCATCTCTGGCTGTGTACTGGTGTCCTCCATACTGCCCGCCTGCTATGGGAAGGCCTCCACCGTCAACAGCACCATCATAACCACCGCCACCTGTTGGGCCAATCTGGAAGACTGTGCTACTTCGTGGGTATCTCCAACTGCAAGGGCTTCCCTTCCATGCCGGTGCCGGACAGTTACACCCTGGCATGTAGAGGACTTACAATTGCAGCTGTCAGTGGGCTTTTTTGGTTCCCAAGTGCAAGGACCCGGGTTCAATCCCTGGTACCATCTGCCATGCTGGCCCCATGTTGTGCCTGCCTCCAAAACTGGGGATGGTGGCTCATGCTTGAAATCCTAGCACAGGAAAGGCAGAGACGGGAGGATTGCTATGAGTCTCAGCTGCATAGCAAGACTCTGTACCAAATAAGTCTTTTAAAAAGAAAAGAGTAAGAAACTGCTGTTAATTGGATGGGAGGAGCCTCTGTATAATTGATGGCATCTTATCTTACTTTTCAATATGTGGCAATAACACAATACCCAAATGTGATAGACATACACCAAGACCATATCTGTTGTGTTTTCCCATACAAGGTATGCACCATGAAGTGAAGGTGACTGTAATTTATAAACCTTTCAGAATAGTTTGATAAAAATTATTATGTCTAAAAGAATTCTGCTGGGAAGCTGTGTGTTGAGTTTGTTGTTAAAGCAGACACTTCTCAAAATGATCCTGTCCTTCATTTACCACTCAACCTATAACTAACAAGAATTTGAAGAATTTGTTGATTGTATGAAAGTAAAATGTTCTTACATGGCTGTAAAAAAAAAAGATGTACAAACTGGTTCAACATAAGGAGTTTAAAATTGTCATTGATCTTATTTGTGTTCTGACAATGATAGCAACCTTTAAGAAGGTTCCATTTGTTGAGTTTCGCTATGGAATGAAGAAAAAATATCAGCAATTAACTGCAAATTTTTAAAAAACATTCTGGTCTCTTCCAGCTACACATTATAAAGTCAGCTTTTCTTCAGGAATTTCTATCAAACCAGTACTTTAACAGGTCCAGTACAGGGCTGAGGAGACAGCTCGGTGGTCTAAGAATCTGATTGGCAGCCAAAGGACCAGAGTTCGACCTCTGGTACCACATGTTGTGCTGTCCCCAGATCTCCAGGTGCACCAAGCCAGCCACTGAAA
>PVJA010003713.1:0-92436 GCA_004027025.1 Myocastor coypus | reverse complement strand
TGTACTGACAACTTTCAAGGGCCTTGCCTTCTCTGACTGTCTATGGTATTCCTAACTAACTTAACTGTCTGTAATAATACTGCATATATAAACCTTGAGGACCTCGTGTTAAGCAAAACAAGCCACACACAAAAGCATAAACACAGTAGATTTCACATGCACGCAGTGCCCAGTGTCATATAGAATATGCAGTAAGTACAACAGGTAGCTAAATTAGGTAGAAATATTGTAAGGCAGTCAGACAAGTATTGGCCTTTGAAAAGTAAATGCAGAAGACAGTTGTGCCTGGAGATGCAGTCACTGAAGGGCAGGCTTCCAGAAAAAGAAGAAGTAATCACTAACATACTTACTGTAGAGAGAAGAGCAGTGATTGATATTCTAAGTAGGCATAAGTCACCTGGAGATGGTGGACTGAACCTCCTTAACCTACCCCTGCCAGCAAAGTCCTGGTCCACCCCATGTTCATTTGCTATGTAACTTGCTTCCCTGCTTGATCCCCATTTAATCAATATTACCCTAATGACCATACTTATCATAATTGTATTATTTGATTATAGTTTTGTACCATGTCACATCCATCCTATGCTTTTGCGTTGGATCAATATTACCTATGCAACTGTGTTTGTAATCCTATTGATTGATTTTAGTTCTGTTCAACTTGAACCCACCTCGCCTCATGGCTTTGCTCAATAAAACACCCTTAAGAAGTGGAGTTGATGGACAACCTACTTTCTGGATACCCTTCTGTCCCTCTCAGACAGAAATTTTCTTCCTACTCTTAACCTCTGTTGTTCCTAAAATTCGTTCTTTGATTTTAGAGGACATGAATTGGAAACTCAGGGTTTCAGACATTTAAGAGATTGGGAGTTTATTTCTTGTGTATCAACAAGCTGTGAAGTAGTGGTTACTATGGGTCAGGAAAGAGGAGAATGGCCTAGAGTCAGATATAGAGTCTCTGAGTGAGATAAGGAAGAAGTTCTGCAGATGAACGTTTATGATGGTTGAATGTTCATGTGAATGTACTTAATTCCACTAAACTGAACACTGAAAATAGTTAAAATGACACTTTTTAAGTTATTGATGTTTTATACACACACACACACACACACACACACACACACACACACACACGAAGAACTAGAAAAGAGGAATGACTAGCTGGGCATGATGGCAAATGCCTGTAATCACAGAACTCAGGAGGCTGAGGCAGGAAGATTGCTGCAAGTTCAAGATCAGCCTAGGCTACAAAATGAGTTGAATGCCTGCCTGAACTTCATAGTGAGATCCTATCTCAAAAAGATAAAACAACAACAACAAAAAGAATGACAAGGTCCTTGCTCACTGTGATAGAATTTTCTGCATTTTGTGGCACTGAGGATTGAACCCAGGCCCTTAGCACTCAGCTACATACCAACCCTTTGAAATTTTCTCTTTATTTTTTACTTTGAGATAAGTTCTTCCTTATCTCCACAGGGTGCTGGGATGAGAAACATGTGCCATTATGCTTGGTGTATTTTCCATTTTCTTTGACTATATGAACATTTTATTTATTCATTCATTTATTTATTTATTTATTTATTTATTTATTTATTTATTTAGTGGTATCGGGGATTGAACCCAGGACCTTGCACTTGCTAGGCAAGCGCTTATTCTACTGAGCTATCTCTCCAACCCCATATATTCTTTGAATTCCTTGATTCTCATTAAGTGAGGCCTCAGGAAGAAGAACTAAATGCTTGTGGTAAATCTACCAATTACAGCTAATTCCCCTAAGATATTTTCTAAATGCCTATGTAATGACAACTATATTAGAAAATGTAAATATGATTGGTTTCCCTGTTGAAGGAAAAAAGGGGAATTGTGGACACCAGCTCCTAAACTTGTAAGTTATAAACCAGCTCTGGCTCTGAGGTCATGAAAGAGAAAAAATAGATTTGCAGCAGTATTTAATGTATTTGCTCTCATCTTGGGCTGGAGCCCTGAGTTGCTGTAGCAACAGACCAGAGCAGGAACTTCATTAGGGAGGAGCTCCTTGGGTTTTAATGTTGTTCCATCAGGCAGGCTAATGGCAGGACGTCACACATACTCAGGTCTGCTCAGAGAAGCTACAAAATTGGCTAAATCTGAAAAGTCTTTGCAACAAGTGAAACTGCAACCCATATCTTGTTTTTTGTATCTTTTTTTCCGAGTCTTCAGTAGTGAAAAGATTCACAATGGCCTTGGAACCTCCCATTCACAAAGAAAAGGCAGAAAGGGGCACTGAAAGACGAGTGATAGGCAGGAGCTGATTCTGCTGGTGTTCTGCTTTTGAAAGAGGATACCTGGTCTATACAACAAGGTCATCAGATAGAACATTACTGAGTATGGGTCAAGCCTTGTCACTTGAGAGTGGGGAGCTATTTCCTGGAGGGGAGGAGGGCTCCTGAATACATTCTTTCTCTCTCTCTCTCTCTCTCTCTCTCTCTCTCTCTCTCTCTCTCTCTCTTACGATAATTCGCTAAGAAAATTTAGAATGAAAATATCAGGCTCACCTTGAGAAAGACTTTCCCAATATACACGAGGCCTTCTACAAGCAATAGGAAATCCATGCTGCCCTCAGCAAACAGAACTGATGACCATAAAGAAATTTAGGACTAGACTTGCAGTCTCTCTGACCCTGAAAACCCAGTTTTCTGTGTGCACCTGTTCAGAGAATCCTTGCCACTTTGCCGTCTAACATTCCATTCAGATTCCATGGTACAACCTGAGGAATGAGGACAAAGCCTAACTCCAAACTCTATATATACCTAGCCTCCCTCCAGATATTTGCTGATATCACTCTGATTTCAGTCTGCCTGTACCTAGATGACATTAAATCTAGTCTTTCCTACAGTCTAGTCTCCAAGTGTTTCCTCATGTGCCATTAACTAACAAAAATATAGTCAGAATCCGCCGGGGTTAGGTGGTGGTGGTAATCACCAACAATGGCTTTTGGGAAACAGGAATTCTAAGCAGAGTTCTCCAAAATGAAGAGTTACACAGTTTTGGGGTATTTTGTTGTTTCAGGCAGGGTCTCACTCTGTGGCCCTGGTTGGCTTTGAACCCACGGTGATCCTCTTGCTTCAGTCTCCCAAGTGCTGGAATCACAGGTGTGCTCCATCACCATGCCTGGCCAGAGTCCCATACTTATGAAGAAGAAGATCTGAGCCATTAATATCCTACCATTGGCCCACTTTGTTGTTATGATTAAGTCAGACTCATTTTAAGCATTTGTCCCTTATTAACCTTGCAGAAGGTACAGTCAGCACTGTCTAATCAACCATACAGTGACTTACTTATCTGGGCAAGTAGTCATTTTCAAGTCACTACAAACTACAAAAAGATCTTTTTATTTTTATTTAAAATTTATTAATTTTAATGAGAAAGAAATAACAATGAGAGTTTCAAAATAGGTTAGTAGGACAGTTACAAAAATTAGTATGTTGCATATTGTTGTCTTCCTAGTAGCTGTTCAGAGTACAAGATGCAGATGTGATATCTTTTCTAACCACTGTTACTACAGACCTTTCTTCTCATTGAATTAAGAGAAAGTAGCTGTATATATAGTCTAATAGTCCATAATAGTAGTGGGTTGTCAGTAGAGCTGGCAGTGTCAACAGCTGTTGACTCAAGCCTTTTACAGCTCAGCATATTGATATGGCTTTACTTTTTATACCTCGTGGTTAGACTTTCTGCTGGATGGTTAAGACAAAGTTAAAGCAAGACCTATATAACAAAAAATGTAACTTTTAAAAAGATCTTTTTAAATTTAATGATTTAAAGAAAACCTTGAAGTGCAGTGGCCAGAGTTTGATCCTGGGCCTGCTGTGTTGGCTCTGCCCCTGGAGCTGCCTAAGATGGTCATTGAGACTGAGTGTGGTGGCACGCATGTGATTCCAGCACTTGGGAGGCTGAAAACAGGAGGATCACTACGAGTCTGAGCTGTGTAGTATGACACTGTAGACCTTGTACTAAAAAAAAATGTTTGACACAGGGTTTCAATATAATGCCTAGGATGTCTTTGAACTGAGGATCCTCTTGCTTCAGCCTCCCTGGCATGTGGGACCATGCCAGGTTTATGCCACTGTTTTGTTGATTCATTTTTCTCCCCCAAAGGGTAATTTTGGAGTTTAGCTCTCCTATTTACAAGTTGATTTTATCGCAAGTGTGACTTTTTTTGGGCTGTTCTTATTTTTCCTTGGGTATGATTATAGTATAATCAAACATATCATCAAACTCAGTACTATTTTTCTTTTTAACTTTTTTGGATAGTTGTTAACTCAAAAGCCCTGGGCAAGGTACTATCCAATTTCCAAGGGTGAAGGTGTGGTCCATAGAAGAAAAGACAGAAGGCAACTGGTGATTATTCATCCAGTGAGTGATGTATACTAGGTGTTCCCAACCTGAGCTCCAGCTCACAGGGTCAGAGAGAGAGAGAGTAGCAATGGAGAGAAGGGAGGGCTGCCTGTGAGCTATTTTGAGTACTTCAAAGACTACCCTGTCTCTCAAAATGACTAACTCCAAGTTCCCATTTCCTAGGCAGTAGATGCACAGGCTAATTAAACCAAAACATCAGGTTTCTTTGCTAGGGGCTTGAATTATATCAACCTATTATACAAATACCAGTTACCCCATGCTGATTGCAAATTCTGATTGGCAGTTTCCTTTGTCTTTGATTAATAAAACATGAGCAAGTGAATACATTATTACTTGACAAGTGTGTTTGTTTGATAGTGTTTCAGAGTATGGCGTTTGTGAAGGAAGAATAGGAAAATGTGTCGTTTGGGTGAAAAACTTGGGAATCAGTGAGACTGGGTGGGAAGAGACTCCTTCAGAAGCCTCCGTGGACAGCGAGAGCTATGGAGATGGGGAGGGGTCTCATCTAAGAAGTGTTCGGAGCAATCTCTAGGGTTGATCTAGTCAGCCTTTTTGAATGTGGTCTGGACTGGTAGCACTGGCCCCATCTGAGGAAAATGCAACCTCTAGTTCTCTTTCTCTTCTTTTTTGAGGCAGGTGGGCCTTGGTTCACTACGTGAACTCAACCTATGGTGCACTATGTGGCCTCAGACTCACAGCGATTCTCTTGCCTCAGCCTCCTGAATGAGTGCTAGACTTACAGGCAAGTGTCCAGTCAAACTCTAGCTCCAAGCCCAAAAACCTGGCTTCTGGGACATAATCTGCCTCCAGTGAGTCCAGGGAGCAGTGCAGCTTGGGAACCACGGGTTTCTGCCGTTGCTCCTAAGACTGAGGCGCTGAGAGCAGCTGCTGATTCTAAGAAGCCTCTGTTCAGCATCAGGGCTAAGTGGAAATAAAGTGAAATTGCTGTTGAGGAAGTTCTTTCTTTCTCTCTTGTCTTCTGATAACAGTGTGGTAAAAACTCAGACCCAGAGAACAGTTGTCACTCAGTTTGAGAGCCTTGGCAGTAGTAGAATTTAACCTGTAATTTGGTTCTCTTTCCCTCACGTTTATTTTTGTAGTTATATTCTTTTGCGGCGAGTGATACTAATTTTCCGTTTACAGGAGTGGCATACAGGGCTTTTAATGAAAACTTTATTTCTATGAAAATATGATTCAGTGAGAAAAAAGGTAAAGATATCAGAGGTATGTGGAAATGGAACATGTAATGTGCTAGGTGAATGGTTGAAATTTGTGAAATATATTTAAGACAACAAAGGTGGGTATGGACACGAGAGCATTCGGTGTTATGCCTGAATGGATGGATTTGTGTTTTTTTTTTCTACTTCTCTAGTAGCTGGGAGAATTGGCTCCAAATACATTTCCACTGCAGCAAATACAGGAACATGGGAAAAAGTAATCAAATAGCAGAAACTGTATCAGGCTCCAACCTATGACCCACCTAGGAAGAGAGCTTGGTACCATCCAGCCCTGCACAGCAAGGGCCCAAGCAGGACTCTGGAGTTGCTGGGGCCAGGATTTTGTTATACTTCACTTCCATTACATGACTATTGCATTGTAACAAGAGCTGGAACACAGATTTTGTAATCTCTTGAGAAAAACAAGGAAATAATTCTTGACTAGGCGACAATTAGCAGTAGGTTTTCACCCTTTCGCATTCTTACTGATGCTTTATTTTGAGTCTGGAAGTACCAAAAGTGATTGTTTTGTGTACACACATAGATGTTTTCCAGTGTGCTCCATACAAGGCGCTCGGGGAAGTTACACTATGTTTCTTTTCCGCCAAGTGTTTTAATTATAGACAAAGTCTCATTAAAAATAATAGAAAAGGCACTTGGGCTGGATGTGATGGGTGTGTGCCTGTAGCCTCAGGTATTCAAGTGGCCGAGGCTGGAGGATCACAAGTTCAAGGCCAGCTGGGGCACCTTAGTGAGACTTTTTTTTTTTTTTTTTTTTTTTTAATTTTATTTATTTATTTAATTTTATTCTTTTTTCTTGTTTCAGAACTTTTGTTTGTTTATTTATTTTTATGGCCGGCTCAGCCTGCCCTGAGGGCAGGGCTGGCGCAGTATGTAGTGCTGGGGATCGAACCACAGTCCCTGTAGCCGCCTAAGCTTTCCTAAGCAGGTGCTTTAGACCACTGAGCCATCCTGCTGGGCTCCCTTAGTGAGACATTGTCTCGAAATAAAATTGGAAAAAGAATGGGGCATAAGTGAGGGCAGAACATTGCGTGAGGTGTCCAGCATCTACTTCCCAGTCAGCAACAAAAATAGGAGGCATCCTCAAGGCAAATGCCTCTTTTCTTGAACTCAGTATGCCAAATGCAACCTAGCAACACACACACACACACACACACACACACACACACACACACACACACACACGTACATACTTCATACCATATAAACAAAGGTTTTATGAAACAATTCCTACCCTTATTACAAGAGACTCATTCAGAGCTTTTGTTGTCATCTAGTTCATCACAGTTCACTAGTGGGCTCACTAGTGGTGTGGGAGGCCCTGCCTGACTCAGGGAAGAAAGATCTGTGCCCACAGGCTGAGGGGCCTGCACCGGAGCCAGGAAGTGATGCTTAAGATAGGGACCAGAGCCTCCACCAAAGAAAACTTCAGCCATCCTCAGTGACAGTAAGGACCCAAGCTTCTCCAATGATGAGAACAGCTGAGTTCATACCAGGAAAATCAGCATAACAAATCTCTCCAGTTTTCCTTTTATGCTGTTGGCAGTAATCCTCAGGTGGCCTTCCACACCCTGTACCATGCCGATTCAGTTCACCTCGGAGTTAGGAGTTGGGCGTTAGTTAATTCACCACACATTTCATCATTCTTATTGTTTTCTTTTTCCTTTCTTTCTTTCTTTCTTTCTTTCTTTCTTTCTTTCTTTCTTTCTTTCTTTCTTTCTTTCCTTCCTTCCTTCCTTCCTTCCTTCCTTCCTTCCTTCCTTCCTCTCCTCTCTGGTTCCCCTTTCCTTTTAAAGAATTTTTTCCTACTGGCCTGGCAGGATGGCCCAGTGGTCTAAAGCACCTGCTTAGGAAAGCTTAGGTGGCTGCAGGGACTGTGGTTCAATCCCCGGCACCATATGCTGCACCAGCCCTGCCCCCGGGGAAGACTGAGCTGGCCATAAAAATAAATAAACAAAAGTTCTGAAACAAGAAAAAAAAAATAAATAAAAATTAAAAAAAGAATTTCTTCCTACTATATAACATATATATTTTAAAGTGTATTTGGTGCAGGGTCTCACTAGGCAGCTTAGACTCGGAGTGAGCCTCCTTGTTTTCAGCCTTCCCTCACTGGGATTAGAGGCATGCATCACCACACTTGGTCTCGGTGCCATCTCAACATGCCAGTGGGCTGGGGGCTGCAGGTCCCTGCCCTTGCTTAAGCAGACACTTAGTCCACTGAGCTATCTTACACGTTTTGTTCTTATTTACACTTTCAGTTTTTCACACAAGAGAGACAACATATTTTCACATGTGTCAGATTTATTTCACTTAAGAGTATAGTTTCAAGATTCACACTTCTAGCTAGAAATGTCTCAGGCTTATCCCTCTTGGAGACTGAATAGTACTCCATTGCATAAACACACACACACACACACATATCTTTTTTACCCATTCTTCAGTAAATGGCCACTTGGCTTATTTTTGAGGTTTAGCTATTACATGCCATGCTTATAATATAGCACACATCACTATGATATTTATTTATTTATTTATTTTTTAAAATTTTATTTATTTATTTATTTATTTTCTTGTTTCAGAACCTTTGTTTGTTTATTCACTCATTTTTATGGCTGGCTCAGCCCGCCCTGAGGGCAGGGCTGGTGCAGCATGTGGTGCCGGGGATCGAACCGCGGTCCCTGAAGCTGCCCAAGCTTTCCTAAGCAGGCGCTTTAGACCACTGAGCCATCCTGCCAGGCCCCACTATGATATTTATTTATTTATTTTGCTTTTATTTATTTTTGGAAGAGATTATGAAGGCAACTAGCTGGGTCAAATGGAAACCCTACTCCTAGTTTCCTGAGGACTCTCCATTTTTCCACAATGGTTGCACCAATCTATGCTCCCATAAAAAGTATAAAAAGTGTTCTTCTTTTCCTACATCCCTGCCAGCATTTGTTATTGATTGATTTTTTTTTATAATAACTATTCTTTCTGGAGTGAGATGGAATCCTTGTGTTGTTTTAATTTGTGATTTTTAAATGACCATGGATGTTGAATGTTTTTTCATGTAATTATTTGCCATGTCTATTTCTACAGCTGAGAAGTATGTATTCATCTCAGGTGTCTATTTTTGAATTGGGTCTTTAAATTTAAATCTGATCGTTTTATTATTATATGTTCTAGATATTAGTTCTCTGTCTGAGGAACAATTGGCTAAAATGTTTCCCACACCATGGGTTGTCGCTTCACTCTGTTAGTGGTTTCTTTTGCTGTTCTGAAAGTTTTTAATAAGATAGGACCCCAGTTGTTGGTACTTTGTTGCATTTCTTGTTCAGTTAGGGTTCTTCTCATGAAATCTCTGCCTACACCCATGTCTTCAAGAGTTCTACCTATTTTATTTTCCAGCACATTTTATGTTTCTGTTTTTTTTATTGTTTTCCAGTATTTAATTTATTATACATATATATATATATATATATATATATATATGTATTTAATTTTATTTATTTATTTTTTTCTTGTTTCAGAACCTTTGTTTGTTTATTCACTCATTTTTATGGCTGGCTCAGCCCGCCCCGAGGGTAGGGCTGGCGCAGCATGTGGTGCTGGGGATCGAACCGCGGTCCCTGAAGCCGCCCAAGCCTTCCCATGCAGGCGCTTTAGACCACTGAGCCATCCCGCCAAGCCCCTTATTATTATATTTTTAAGAGTAAAAATAGCAGAAACAAAAAACAGAATGTTTCTGTTTTAATATTTAGATCTTTGAACCATTTTGAGTTTAGTTTAGTGCATGATAATAGACATGGATCTGGTTTTAGTTTTCAGCATGTGGAAAATCAGTTTATTAAAGAAGCTGTCTTTCTTTAAGTGAAGTTGTTTGGCCACTTTATCAAAGTTAAGACAGCTGAGTGTTACTGGAGTTGTTTCTGCATTTTTTTAAAAAATCTGTTCCACTGATCTTCAAGTCTTTTTTTGTTTGTGTGCTTTGGTAGTATCCTGCTGTTTTAATCACCATAGCTCTGTAATATAATTTTAAGTCAGGGACTGTGATGCCCCCTGCCTTGCTTTTGTTGCCAGACTGACTGAGAGAGAAATTAGGAAAATAATCCCTTTCACAATAACAAAAAATGAAGTAATTAGGAATCAGTCTAACAAAGGAAGTAAAAAACCTCTACACTGAAAACTAGAGTATTCTGAAAAAGGAGATGGAAGTGGATATCAAAAAATGTAAACCCATGTCTTGCTTTTGGGTAGGAAAAACCAATATGGTGAAAATGGTCATACTCCCCTTTTTTATTGCAATTACAATCAAAATGTCATTAGCATACCTCACAGAATTTAAGAACATTCCTAAAATTCGTATGTAACCAGAAGAAGCCTAGTATGAATCTTAATCTTATCTGAAAGTACCTCCATTACATACAGATATAGAATGGCATTCTAAGCTCTTTGTCATCCCCTTGTCCCCACTGTGGTAGTGCCATCTCTTGCTGCTCCAGGCTGGCTGCCCTCTCAGCCTGCCAGTGGAACCAATGTCACCTCACGCATCGTTCTCTCAGTGCATGCTTTTGTGTGAAGCTCTTTTTTTGTGTGTGTGGTATGACCAAGTAAATGCCTTGACTCAGCCTCCTGCTGGGAATGACTGAAAATTCTGGATGACAGAGTAAAGTTATTTTTAAGTCTTTTTAGGACCCTGAAAGTTATTGAGGACTCCCTCAGAAATCACACACTAAGCAAGAAAGGCTTGCAGAACCCAAACCTGGCCTTTGCCTCACAGATGGTGCCTGAACTTGATCTGTGAACTTTGGTTTCTCATGGCCTCAATCACAGCTGTCAGGAGATGAAGCCCAGATCCTGCCTAAAGGTGAAGTCTTAGGAAAAACTCTCCCTAAAGTTAGTTAGAATCTTCAGTGGCTATACTTCAGGGGAAAGATAAATTACTGGTGATTGGGAAATGAACTCATCCCCAAAAGGATAAGAACAGTTGCCTACTTTGAGGCTTAAGGCTTGATGGAGGGTCCTACAAAATTCTTCCTTGAGAATCTGTAACAGTAGTTAACAGTCAGGATGGTCTAATGTGAATACACCCAAAGCCATGTCAGGTTGGTAGGGTCCCAGAGAACACCACAAGTGCTGGAATATCCGCTCAGCAGAACTTGTCTCTCTCTTGGTAGCAAGGAATTTTCTATGAGAAAGCTTCAGGAGATTTCATCTGGCCATCAAAAGGCCAAGCACATTAGGAGGCAAAGCAACAAGAATGCAACACCATCAGAAACAACAGAGAGCAGTGAGACCTGGGAAGAGTTGTCAGACAGGACACGAAGGAGGCATTTCAGCATACTAACAGAAATAAGAATGAAGAATATAAAAATTACAAAGAGGACCCTACAAGAAGAATTTCTGGAAAGGAAAAGTTGTGAATGCAGCAGTTATTCAGACACTGATGAAGAGAGAATTGGTAACAGAAGGAGAATTCTGGACAAAATGTCATAGCAAAACAGACAGAAAGGGTGAAAGAGATTAAGAATCTGGAAGACAGGGCCAGGCATAGTGGTGCACCCTTGTAATCACAGAATTAGGGAGACTGAGCCAGGAGGATCTCTATGAGTTTGAATCAGCCTACACTAGACAGTAAGTTCAAGGCCAGCCTAAAGTACAGATTAAGACCCTGTCTCAAAACAAATAAAACAAGTCTGGAAGATAGAACAAAGCCATGTAATAGACATGGAATCAGTGTTTCACAAGAAGATAAAATGACATAAAGACAATATCTGAAACAACAAAGGCTGGAGAATTTTTCAGTATTGGCAAAAGATACCTGCACACATATGCAGAAGCCTGGCCAATCTCAAACAAGGTAAGTAGAAAGAAATCCATATCCACACACCTCACAGCTGAAAGCAGAAACACTAAGATAAAGAGAAGATTTTTAAAGCAGCCAGGGGGTAAGACAGATTACATTTAAGAAATGGTAACTAGCTCCAGAGTTGTGTTCTTAGCAGCAATAATAGCACCACTGAAATAGCTTACATATGCCAGAGTAAAGAACTATGAGTCTAGGATTAGATATACAGTAAAAATAGTTTTCAAAAGGAGGATATCAAGCCAGGCACAGTGGTATATACATGTAATCCTAGCACTTGGAAGACTGAGGCAGGAGAATGGTTGTGAGTTCAAGACCAGTCTGGGCTACAAAATGAGCTCAAGGACAACCTGAACTGCCCAGCAAGACCCTGTCTCCAAAAAAAAAGACAAAACCCACATGAACATCAAATAACAAGAAACAAACAAACAACACCAACAAAAAACAAACAAAAAAGGATGCTATCTTAGTTACTTTTTTTCCTAATTGTTGAGATAAAATACCTATCTAAAGTTAAAGGAGAAATGTTTTATTTAGCTTACAGTTTGTGGAGGTTTTAGTCTGTAATTGGCTGGCCCCAAGGCAGGGTGAGGCTGCAGAGGGGCAACTGTTTGTTCATGGCAGTGGAAGACAACACAAGCAACCAAGAGAAGAGAGAGATAAGACTCTTTCTGTCCTTTATATTGTATGCAGGATGCCCATAATCCCAGTGTTGAACCATGAACGGCTCACAAACTCTAGATTCAGAACGTGTAAGGATCAAATCAGAGTAATCATAATGCCTAAAGTATTTGTCATTTCTTCTATCAAATCCTTTGATATCCCTTGTGTCTAGATCCTCCCCACCATGCAGTCACAGATGGGGCTTTTTCAGAGATGGCTCCATCTAGAGTGTGTGACTGATCCATGGTACTATACTAGGAGTAAGGGTGCTGGCATTAAGGATGGGTGATTGCTGGATCAGCCCACTGACTGTATTAGTTATTTTTCTCTCCTAGCTGAGACAAAATATCCTATATCCCAAATTAAGGGAAAGAAAGATTTACTTATCTCAATTTGTGGAGGTTTTCATCTGTAATCAGCTGGCTCCTAGGCAGGAGGCCATGGCATAGGACAGTACTTCAAGGTGACAGAAGATAGCAAAATTGGCAGGAGCACAAGTGGGGGGCAAGTCTGTTTTTCTCCCTTACAGAGTATATCAGCTGTTTGCCCAAGCCCACACCATCTCTATGCCCTTCCACAAGCTGAGGCTGTACACAAAGGATGCTGGCCCTGTGCTGAGTCACCTCGTTGAACTATTCGACCCCTCAAGTTGACACAATGAACAACATCCAAGAGCAGTAAGGGCATGTCCTTTTCACCCCGTGAGGTAGAACTGCTGCGTTACTTAGTTCAGCTTCTAGACTCCTCAGGTTGACTCAGTATATTAACCATAACAATCCATCCTTTGTCAACTTGGCAACCAGAGACATTTCTGGTTCCAGATTCAAAGATATGCTTATTCTTAACATTTTACAACTTGAACATTATTTTTAAAAAGAATTTTATTTTATTTTATTTTCTTGTTTCAGAACTTTTGTTTGTTTATTTATTTATTTTTATGGCCGGCTCAGCCTACCCTGAGGGCAGGGCTGGCACAGCATGTGTTGCTAGGAATTGAACTACGGTCCCTGCAGCCACCTAAGCTTTCCTAAGCAGGCGCTTTAGACCATTGAGCCATCTTGCCCGGCCCACAACTTAAACATTATAACACATGTTTAACAATCCTTAAGAACAACTGTTATGTCTATCAATATTATATTATATTAGAACCATACCATTTGGTGCCCATCTCCCAAAGAGTTATGCACATCTCTCTCTCTTTTTTTTTTTTTTTTTTTTCTTTTTGAGACAGGGTCTCACTATGCAGTTGAGGCTGGCCTTGAGCTCACTATTGTAGCCCAGGCTGGTCTCGAACTTGCACCAATCCTCCTGCCTCAGCCTCCCGAGTGCTAGGATTACAGGCGTGAGCCACCATGCCCGGCTTGCACATCTCTTTATGCAAAGGCATTTTAGTCCATCTCTAAGGCTTTCCAAAGTCCTAACAGTTTCAGCACTGCTGAAAAGTCCAAGTCCCAGGTCTCCACGATTTAAGACAAACTCTTAGCTGCAAGTCCCTGTACAAATAAAAAGTGAAACACTTCCCACATTCAATGGTATAACGTAAATATTTTCATTCTAAAAATTATAAATAGGGAAGTACAAAAGAATGTAATCAAAGCAAGTCCAAAATCCAACAGGATGAACAGTAAGTCCTATAGTTCCACATCCAGTGTCTGAAGCAATCTGGCAAATTGTGATCTCTCAAGAACTCACACAGCTCTACCCTATGGCACATTAGGTGGTCACAGTTCTGATGACTTAGGTCTGCGTTGCTCCCTCCTTGCAGCTTTCATTAGACAATCCACTTTCATGGATTTTCCTAGCTTTCCCACTGCACCTTTGGCTTCTCACTCAGCTTCATACGCTGCCCTTTCAGTGGCACCCTGTCTGGCCTCCCAGGCCTTCTGAAATCAGGGTGGAAACTTTTTTGACCTCATACTTCTTGCATTCCACATGCTTCTAAAGCCAGCATCATATGGATGGTGCCAAAGTCTGTTGCCAACTGGAGCAGTAGCCAGATTTTCCTCTCTCTTGGCTGTAGGGGTCAACTGCTCAGATTGTTGGGCACTCTGAATCCAACTCTGAGGAGCAACTTTCTATGCTTCTTCCATTATGGAACATGGTGCCCTGTGGCTTTCTCCTCAAAGAAAGTCTTTCACCTTTATAGTGAAAAGGTGATGCAAAGGGTTGATGCAAAGGGTGGAGTCTTGCTTCTTGTGGTGCATTCAGGCCGTCTCTTATATCCCCCCATCCCTTCCAGCCCCTTGGCTCCATCATGGTGATTTAGTGAAGAGGCACTACTGCCAGAAGAAGGGCATGCAGACCCTCATGTCCCACCCATGGCCACAGGGTATCTCACAATGAAACTAGCATACATTGACCTCCTATTCCCTGTATAAGGGCATGGGGCTTCCCCTGCTGCACACTGCCACTGCATGGGGTAAGGGCTTGAAGAATCATTCATATGCAAAAAATAATCCCTCATGAGCTCTTTGCTCATGATTCTCAAATAGATATGGCCACCACCCCCCCAACAATAGCCATGCCACAGCCTCAACATTCAACTGCCTTGAAATTTCTTCTGCCAGATTAATTAGTCTATCATTCTTTTTTTTTGTTTTGTTTTTTGTTTTTTTAATCACTAGGATAGAGCCCACAAGGAACTATCTGACCTTTATTATTTAGCATTGAGATCAAGAAACTTGACTTCACCATCATGAAAACATCAAGCTCTTTCCGTGCAGCAGACACTCTGCAATATCTTGAACCTTCCCCAAAACAAAATTTACATAATGGCAGAAACATATTATGGTGGGTAGTGTCAAAATATGACCATCAGTTTTTGATGCTCAAAACCACTTCCTTGAACAGGCAATAAAATTCAACTGCTAAATGTTAGCTGAAGTTTTTTATTTCATGATTACTTGTCTTCTGGTTTGTTGAAGCAGTAAGTCAGACAACACTTGCCACAATAATGTCTGTCAAAGTGGCTGGCCATGAAAACTCCTGCACCACATTCATCTGAAGGGCACTCTCAACGAAGACGACTGATTTTGCCATTTTCCTCCACCTTATAGTATTTCAGGACAGCCAACTTAACATTCTTTCTCTTATGCTTATTCTTCTTGGGAGTGGTGTAAGACTTCTTCCTTTTCTTAGCACCACCACGGAGTCTCAACACAAGATGAAGGGTAGACTGCTTTTGAATGTTGTAATCAGACAAAGTACGTCCATCTTCCAGTTGCTTACCAGCAAAGATGAGCCTTTGCTGATCTGGAGGAATTCCTTCCTTATCCTGGATCTTGGCCTTTACATTTTCTATAGTGTCCGAGGGTTCAACCTCGAGCATGATGGTCTTCCCCGTAAGGGTTTTCACGAAAATCTGCATCTTGGCGGCGGTCCCACCACAGATGGCGGATCAGAAAGCTAGTCTATCATTCTTAATCTCAGTCTCAGTCAAAGTCTCTGGACACAAGCAAAATGCAGACAAACTTTCTGCCAAGTCATAACATATATCATCTTGAGTCCAGCAGCAAGCATAGCCATTTTTCCCAAAAGAAACCTCCCAAGCTTGATCTCTACTGGCAGGATTTCTATTAGCCTTTTGGTTTTCTGAGCTCTAACCAGAATCTCCTGTATATGTATTCTAGCACTACTCTTTCAGGTGATATCTCTGAACTTTACCAAAGTCTTCCTACAAATCATTCCCAAAGGCTCTTGAACCACATGGTCAGGTATAGTCACAGCAGCAACACCACTCCTCCGGTACCAAATTCTGTCTTGGTTACTTTTCTCTTGTTGCTGAGACAAAATACCCAACACCTAAAATTAAGGAAGGAAAGGTTTATTTAGCTCATAGTTAGGGGAGGTTTCAGTCTATGATCAGCTGCCTCCAAGGCATGGTGGCATGTGGCAGAGGGGCAATACTTTGAGGTGACAGAAGAGGTGGAGGGAGAACAAGCCCCCTTTCCTTTATTATATTGTGTATCTGCTAGTTGCCCATGCCCCACATCATCCCCATCCCCATTCCCCCCCACTTCCACCAGCTGATGCTGAGCACAAAATAAGGACCCTGGCCTTTAGCTGCATCATTTAGATGAACTTCTAAACCCCTCAAGTTGACACAATGTATCAACCATAACACACTACCCTGATTCTAGCAGACTGGATGGAGCATAAAGGGAGCAGAAAGATGCTGTGAGAGTCCCTTGCTTGCTTGCTTCACTATTTTCTGCTCTCCATTAAATGTTTTTCCTCTTTGATGCCCCTCTGTCTGAACTACTTGCAGATGAACAACTTGTTTTGCTTCTTCTCCGAGTCATACTCCTTAGTGGCCACAGTTTTAAAGTATGGTCCACTGACCTCCAAGTGTCTAAGACCCTGCCAGGAGGTCCACTAGCTCAAAATTATTATTCTAGCAATGTAACAGAAAATACTCTCCAGCCAGTTTCTTAGTTGCTATTACAGTTGTGGTTGCTCTTGTCCCTTAGAAACAGCTGGTCACTATGATGCACATTACATAAACCAATCCCCAGCTGACAAGCCATTCTGCTTCTGTACTTCCTGCTTGCTTATCCAATTGTAAGTTCTAGACCACAAGAAAACAGGGCTGATATTCTGGGAATGATCCTGATCAGTGTCTGTTGATGTAAATAAATCTGTTTCCAAACACTGGGTGTCATTTTGATGTTTCTGCTTGCTATTGCAACTGTTGTGCTGGCCAGAAAGACCAAAGATGCTGAATTCTTTGATCACTGATCATTGCCCTTGTGGACAGAGCCAGGACTAGGGTATAGGAAGATGCATTGTTGATGTATCTCAGGTCCCCTCAGAGGACTGGAGGGTGATTCCTGGCTCACAGCTCAAGGAGCTCACATTAGACCCCAAAGGGAGGATGATACAGTCTGTCTGTCTGTCTGTCTGTCTGTCTGTCTGTCTGTCTGTCTGCCTGTCTGCCTGCCTGCCTGCCTGCCTGCCTGCCTGCCTGATTCTAATAAGACCCTGGGGGAACCCTGGTTAGTCAGCTTTTCAATCCTGCTCATTTGGAATAGAGGAGGAGCTTGATTAACTCTTGTTAGTTAAGGGCACCATCAAGGGAAGGAGGACTGGAATGTCTGCCTTCTGAGTGCCTGCCCAATGAATGAGTGAGTGAGTGGGCCACACAGCTTAAGCAATAGGCTGCTCCATCTGTGCAGCAAGACTGGTTGCAGCTGCTGATTGGTCCTTACCCCTGGCTCTGTGGTGTAATTGAGGTTTCCCACTTTCCTTAGTTAAGTTTGCACCTAAGTCCCCATAAAGGACATGGCTAGGCAAACATTTGAGTGGTCTCTCTCTGAAGGGCACCCACCTCTTGTCTGTTATACCATCATTCAAGGGTACACAACATACATCATAGGGAGATAGAATGGGAATTAGTTAGTTAAAACTCAGAGCCCCTGACTGCAGAAAAAGGGGCTTTTGAAGAATTAAAAATGAAACTGAATAAATAACTCCCTGTATCTCAAAGAAAAAGAAAAAAAAAGGAAGGAAAAAGACCCATTCTTCCTGAGAATTCTGCCTTGGCACTCTTGTTGGTTGCTACAGTTGCTGCCAACAACTATAGCTTCATTCCCTACTCCCAACTGGTCTATGTCCAGCCAGTTGAACCAGTTCCAGTTCATTGCCTGCATTCAGCCACAGAAACCCTCTCCCTGAGACACACCTATGTTCATGAGATGCTGTCAGTCATCTAATGCCCACCTGGGATGAATGTCAACAATTCCTTTTGAGTTCCACATTTTGACTAAGGAAAAATTGGACTGTCAGCCCTGACAAATGAGTTGTTCCCTGTTGGGCCTGAATAGATAGGACAGACAAAGCTCTGTTAAGTTCGGCCCCAGAGAGCCTACAGTCATTGCAAAAGTCAAGGACAAAGCTCTGACTTTTCTGATAGACAATGGAACAAAACTCTCTGCTTTGAAAAGTTCCCTCTGTCAAAAAGATACTATCACTGGGGCAACTGGGACTCGTGCCTCTTGCCCTTCTGCCAGGCACAAAATTGAAGCCTGGGAGGCTCTCTCCTTCACACCAAGCTAGTCGGCCTCCCTCACATTTAGCCCTGCACTTTCAACTTTGACTGTTGAAAGAGATGCCTTGAGAAAAAGATGCCACCTGCATCAGCTTGAGATGGATAACCAGAACCCTAAAATTCTGAAAACTCTCCTTCTAGAGGTACAGACTAAAGACTCACCTCGGCCTGGACATCAACCATGCCACTTCACCAGCATGGCCACTATTGCTATCAGATGTCACAGAAAACACAAACAGGTATCCAGCCACACATCAGCCTGGTAGACTGCTAATCACCTTGGGCAAGATATTCATTTATCAACAATAGAGAGGAGATGCCTTCCTCTGCTTGCCTGTTGCTGAAATCCCAAGATGAAGGGCCAGCTCACTTGGAGTCAATTGCCATAAGAGGTTAAGCAAGCTTTGCACCCGTGTACCCATCTACCAACATAGTATGACTGTCAGAAACTCCTTCCGACTCTGTTTTTTTCTATTTAATAAAGATCTTTTATTGTCTCATTAAAATATTGGATTGGCTTTATGATCCAGAACATGTTTCTGTGGCTGGATCAACTCTTGGATCTTACTCATCTGGCTGCTGAACTGTTCCCTTTTCAGAAACATAGATACCATCCAAAATTTTTCGATATCCTTGTTTTTGAGTGTGGTGGCTTGCTGAATCAAAGCAGCTGAATTTGAAACAAGCTCAATGTCACTTCCTTCAAGGATTAGCTCGTCTTTCTAGGCTTGAGATACTGAGCAAGCAACACCTGCCCTCATACAAACTTGGCGAATGTATTTTTCACCCAAGAAGTTCCAAATTTCAACAAGAGACCCATTCTCCTGAATAACAACATTGATGGGAAAGTGAGAATACACAGATCTCATCTCGTAACAGAAGCCCAGAGTGACCCCTTGATCGTGTTCTGTACATAGCTACAGACTGTGTGGACAGTTGCCAAGTCCTTTCTGTTTCCCCACCATTTGTCAACCTGGAGCTTCTTTTTCTTCCCAAGGAGAGTGAATTCCACATTGATGTGATTGAAGCCCCTCCATAGGGTTCCCCTGGGGCTCTTCACAATAATTGTACAATGTTTCAGGGTGATGTTGACACATTTTCTGGAATGTTGACTCTCTGATTTCTATGAATGGCCTTCATTCTTGCGGGAGATGCAAAGAGAGAACATCTCCTGGCTGTTTAATACTGAAGAATGCCACCACATTTTATGGTTTTTTTTTTTTTTTTTTTTTTTTTTTTTTTTTTTTTTTTTTTTTTTTTTTTTTTTTTTTTTTTGGTGGGATCGGGATTCAAGCTCACAGCCTTGTACTTGCCAGGTAGGCACTTGTGCCACGGAGCTTTTTCCCTGGTCCCCGCCACCACATTTTAGATGGGACCTATGCATGGTTAAAGTAAAAAGTCCATGCCACTGTGGTGGAACCTGATGCTTGGGTGAACGCAGTCCTCCCCCAAGCAAGCCCAAACTGGAACCCTAATGTGATAGAGGATCCTGAAGCCTTAAATTAGTACTACATTGCTGTCCTAGAAGACCTCAAAGAGGGAGGTAAGAAGCCAATAAACATGTCTAAAGTTACTGAAGGTACCCACTGGAGCCCCCACTGAAAAGAAATTCTCCCAAAGCAGATCCTATGAGATTGATGGACACCTTATCAAGCATGAATTCTTGTACATGTTTCAGTACCTTCTGCCACTCCTGGGATGTGACCAGCCTCCTTCATACTAGAGTCTACTTTCCCAGATTTAGTATTGGCTCTGACTGTACCCCAGGAGAAAGAATAACACCTGTATTAGCCTGAAATGTCTGATAACGATAACTCTGAAATTTTAGACTTATTTCCAGAAGTATGGACAAAGGACCCCCACAGGAGGAAAGGGCTTGCTATCAATAATGTCTCTTTGGTGGTTGAGCTTTGTCCCAAAGCAACCCTCACCTGAATCAAATAATATACCTCCTGCCTCTAAGGACAGTTCAAGATCTGAGTGGCCAATGTTGGTACCAAAGCTCTGGCACAATATCTGGCAGAAACTGGTTACAAGAAAGAAACTTCATAGCTTTCTTGGAGTTCCTAGCTTCAAACTGTCAGTCCTTGAGAACACATAATGCCTTTCCTCTTTGCCTCTGTTCTGATTGCATAAGCTGAAAAGCTCACCTTAGACCCAGACTTAACTGTCCAGGTGCACCATGCTCTATTGGGATGAACTGTTTCAAAACAGGACCCCCTGACAGATGCTGAGTTCAAGGATGGAAGTACCTCTGTTGCAAATAAAGTTCAACAGACTGGATATACTGTGGTCACCTTGAACAAAGATATTTTGGCCAAAATTCTTCTGCAGGGATGTTCTATACAACAAACTACTTTCTGTTGCTGTTTTGAAACCTTTCACCAACAATGCAAGATAATCCAATCCAGAGGCCTAGGTCTCTTCTAGGGATCCAGTTGACTAAAACCTCAGCATTCCTGGAAGATCAGAGCCAGACCTTCAAGAACCCTTTGTTATGCAAATTTCAGTCTCTGCTGGCACCCATATCCTTGCAGCCAGCTCAGCCTTGAGTGTCTGTGTCACCATCTCCCATTCCCTACCCATACTGAGAAGAAAGTTAGTGGAGTCTTGTACAAAAATCATCCCTCCATATGGCCTACCCTTGATCACTGGCAGTGGGAGTGGGCTTACCTTTGTAGCAGAGGTAATTAAAAAACTAGGTTAAATAAAAACCACGTACATCTTATAACCAGTTAAAAGGCCAGCTATACCTTTAAACATTTCTGCATACACATATACTCCTGGTACATATTGATTACCTCTACAATTTTCAGAAGTCCAGGTTTAGATCTGCTGAAAAATTTTCCTCTGAGGATCACACTGAACAGACAACACACACATGACTGAAGCCCAAGGACATGGTTTACAGGATTGCTCCATCCTATTCCTCTTGATTTTTATGTCTTTTCAGGCTGCTTACACCAGTCCTTGCTTCCCCACCCCACACTAACTGTGTTTTGTTTTTGCCTTAAACTATATGAATGGTTGCTCCAGGAGAATGGAACAATCAACCGATCACTTGACAAAGGTTTAGTGAGCATTCAAGACACACTGTGCACGCTCCTGGATCAGATTAGTTCCTTCACTACCTCGACAGAGTAATGTCACAGAACAGATAGGCCTAAATTTTAGTTGGTCCTTGTCTCAGAAGAATGCATATAATATGCCCAACAGAGATTTTATGGGGATACTAAAAGGGGAAAAATGCAACAGAAGTGCCCCCTGCCCACCCAATATATATCAGTTTCTTAGTTGCTCAGGTAATAGTTCCTGTTCCAGTTCTGGTTGCTTCTGTCTCCTATAAATGGCTAGTCATTGTGATGTATAGTTAGTCGCTATGATGCCCATTGTACAAACCAATTCCCAGTTGACAAGCCATACTGTCTCTGTACTTCCTGTTAGCTTATCGAGTGTAAGCCCTAGACCACCAGAGATCAGGGCCTGATATTCTGGGAGTGATTCTGATCATTGCCTCTTGATATAAATAAATGTGCTTCCAAATCCTGGGCATCATTTCAATGTTTCTGGTTGCAGCAATACTAAGACCATTGTCTGAATTTCCCTGTGTTGACTTTTTGTACAAGTGGGACAAAAGCAGTGTAAGCTAACACCTCTGGCCCCTTAACAAAAATGAGGGCAGTAGCACCAAAAATAAGTAGTATAGTCTTCCCTTGATATCCATCCATGGGATACCAGTACGTTATATAAGATGCTACTATATTTTTATACAACCTGTACATAGGTTATACGTCATATGTAACCATATACTTTAAATCATCTATGGATTACTTAGAATATCTATTGCAATTTAAATGTTATATAAATAGTTGGTCTACTATTTTGTTTAAGAAATAATAAGTAAATAGTCTGCGTATGTTCAGTATAAATGCAATTTTTCCTCCTAATATTTTCCATCCCTGACTATCTGTCAATTCCACGATGGGAAACCAACCACACCACAGTCTCCATATGCTTTGCTACAAATGTGACAAAACAAAACAAACTATAATTCTAGTTTCACTTAAAAGTTGTCTTGTGGGTCATGGTGGCTCACCTGTAATCCCAGCACTCAGGAGGCTTGGGCAATAGCATCACCAGGGGTTGAAAGTTATCTTGTGTTACATTGTGAATTCAGGGTCAGTTTGAAATACCTAGAGAGACCCTGTCTAAAACAAACAAACAAAAAAAAAAAAAAAACCAAAAAAACCAACGTGCTCTTGATGAAGCAGCACAATTCATTTAATCTCAACTTTTCTGTGCACGGAAAAGTACTGCCTCCTCCTTTGTATAAGGGAATGGGATACGTATCAGACACTTGTGTTATGCAAAAGTAGGATTATAGTCTCCGGAAAAGCAATTGTACAACTCAGAACTGTGAGCTAAACTAGCTGCTCTTTTCTAAAAAATAAAACATTTTTAGTTGAAAGGATGAGCGACCTAAGATGTGGGGAAGATTTGTGCCTCAAAGCCCTGCTCACCACTGCATACTCTTAGCTGTCTCTGGTTCCGTGGGAGCTACTTACAACTTGCCTAATGTGTGGGTAACTGATACCAAGGCAAAACAAGCCTTCCTATAGTTGTGTAAGTGAATTTTCCCTGATGGAGGGACATTTCGTCCTCACCCAGTGGAAAAACCAGCTTAAAGTCCATCTCTTCTTTCCTGCCAGTATTCTTGTCTTTCTTAAAAATTGTGCCTCTGAGGGGCGGCCAGGTAGCTCAACAGAATAAAGCACTTGCTTAGTCAGGCATAGAGACTAGGGTCCAGTCCTTGGTGTGCTGTGCTGGCCCCATCCCCAGAGTGTGCTGAGACAGTGACTGAGACTGGCTGTGGTGGCATGTGCCTGTAATCCCATGGGAGGAAAACAGGAGGATCACCATGAGTCCAATCTGTGTAGTGAGACCCTGAAGACCCTGTACTAAATAAATAAATAAATATATATATATATATATATATATATATATATATATATATTTTTTTTTTTTTTTTTAAATTATACCTCTAATTTTGCTTTTGAGCTGGCTAAAACATCTGCCTGGATCCCTCATTATGAGTTTAAAAAATCTTCTTTTTTTTTTCTGAGACAGGGTCTTGCTATGTAGTTCAGCCTGACTTTGAACTCACTGTGTAGCCCAGCCTGGCCTTATATTTACAAGTCTTCCTGTCTTAGCCTCCAGAACACTGGGGAAAAAAGTCTTATCATGTGTTAATTTTCTGTCAGCATGACAGTCATGGCTTATATTTTTTTAAAAATAATTGTCTTTTAACAAATACTATAGTTACTTTAGGTTGAACAGAATCTCTCTCTCTCTCTTTCTCTCTCTCTCTCTCTCTCTCTCTCTCTCTCTCTCTCTCTCTCTCTCTCTCTTTTCGGGACCAGGATTCAATTCACAACCTTGCACTTGCCAGGCAGGCACTTGTGCCACGAACCTATCTCCCCAGCCCCTTAGGCTGAATAGAATTTCATGAAAAGAGTTGGAGTGAGCCTGTCAAGGAAAACAACTGGCAGTATTTGTTATTGAAGATCACATTCAAGCTTTCAAGGGACAAGACTGGGCATGGTGGCACATGCCAGTGCTTGGGAGGCTGAAAAACAGGAGACTCACTGAGTCCAGTCTACATAGTGAGACCATGTAGACCCTGTACTGAATACATTTTTTTTTAAAAAGGAAAATAAATAGACCAGCAGAAAGCTTTCAAGTGACAATTAGCATCAATTGCCATGTCGTTAGTAGCTTCCCAATCCTCAGGTACTTATCTCATGAGATTGGCAGTGATGTTAGCGAATATGTCCTTGGATAATAAAATGTGACAATGTTTGAAAAACCAGGATAACTCATGAGGCCAATATTTTCCAAATGACCAATACAATATATGATGGTACAAAATCACTTATATAAGTAAAAACTCTGAAGGACATAATAGGGCAATGGACCATAGTGTAAAAGAGGAGGAAAAGCCTATTGTGGAGCTGGGATAGAGCTCAGTGCCTGCTTACTGTACACAAGGCCCTGAGCTCCACACTGCTGGGGCTGGTGTTTAGATTTCCTTGCAAACCCTCGTGCAGAGGCTTTTTCAGAGGTGGCTAATTCTAGAAAGTGCCATGCTGGGATGAAGTGTGTGAGTGCTACACCTGCCGTAGGGTAGGTAGATTGCACACAATATAAGGGGCCATGAGAGGCTTGGCTCCCTTCCCTCTTGCTGCTTCTGCTTTTCTATCACCATGAACTGTTGCCCCTTTGCTACGTGCCAACCTGCCTTGGAGCCAGCCGATTATGGACTGAAACTGTAAACTCAGTGAACCTTGCCTCCCAAATTTTGAGTGTCAGGTATTTTGTCTCAATAACGAGAAAAACAACTACGATATACCCTTAGCAACAGGAAAACAAAAAAAACAAACCAAAATTCGTTGAGGTGCTTTTAAATTCTGCATGCATCTAATCTGACTATACTTGCTGAATTTTGATACCTCATCAAGCCTGGATCCTGAGGGATCCTGGCCAAGTTGCCTAATTTTCTTAGGTCTTAATTTCCCAAGTACAAAACAAACAGGGAAAGACAGCTTCTGCCCACACTGTGCAGTGGCCCAGGGTCCCAGCTGTGCAGAGGCACAGCCCCACTGCCTTGCCTCCAGCAAGCTTCTGGTTAGGTGACTGCTATGGCCTAGTGAAGCAGCTGATTGCTGCGATCTTCCTGGTGCCCTCCCTGGGTCTGAGGATGTGGATACCTTTGTGGCTGGAGAGTGAAGAAGACTATGCAGGGAGTGAAGAGTGATCCAGGTCACTGCAGTGGAGAGGCAGGACAGCAGTGCAGTAGTTAATTCACTTACCTACAGCCTGGAACTAGAAACCTAAGCATAAAGCTGCTGCTGCCAGAGATTTTTTTTTTTTAAATACTCCAATTCAGAAATTGCTTTCAGCCAACATTACCTCTGCTCTCTGAGCACAAGCCAGGCTATTTATTGTGCTGGAAATAATCTGGTAGTCTTATTGGAGGGGTCTGTGTTGCCATAGTTACTATTTGGGTTCTGGACACGTAAAATTTTGAGCATTTATTGGGCAAAACGAATTTGCAAATTTTTTTTTCGGCCTTTGAAAAATCAGATTGGAGAGAACACAGACTTTATGTCCCTTTAAATGTTAGGAGTGGGGGCTGTTGCAGCCAGTCTGCAAAAAACTGGTTAATGCCCAGCAGAGAAATGTCGACTTGGTTGTGGCTATCGGCATCCTGCTACAGCCCTATTAGTACTGTCCAAGGTGGGTGGAAATGCAGCTTGTTTGTGCTGGTGGAGTTGGCAGGCAGGCTTCCTACTCGCTGCTCCTCTGTGTCCATGCTATCCCAACCTTCAGTGCTGTGGGCGGGGAAGAAGTGCAAGGAGGTGGGAGGGGGAGTTAAGCCTGGAGCGGGTGTGGGTGACTCACAGCTGCGGCAGGGCAGGCACGACTCATCCTTGGGCATTGGTGAGCAGCTGGACCTGCAAGCCAGCAAGACCCTGCTTTTGTAGCCAGCATGTCTGTTTGTATTGCCTGTCTCCCTCTCTGCTTTGCAGGCTCTGATTTTGCTGCTGGGAGTACCCAGAAATAGTTCTTTTTGCCAGGTCACCATGAGCCAAACTGGTCTTTATGTGGCTGTCTCCTAGGAACTCCAAGCTATGCCACATGGGTGGAAGCTGTGTTTGCAAGCTTTTCATCCATCTTCCATAACTTTTGGTTGCTATGGTTACCTTAGCCTGCTGGGCCTGGCCCTTGAAGGGGGACAAGCTGTCCACTCAACCAAAAGCCAGAGGCAGCAGCTCCATCAGAACTGGGCTTTTGGCCATGTCCTTAGCTATATCAGATCGCCTGTGTATTCTGAGCCCCTAGTTTCTTCCCTGATGAGACTGGCCTTGCCCTTGGTTTTAGCACTGGAGGTGCATGCACACGCGTGTGTGCGCGCGCGTGTGTATGTGTGTGTGTGTGTGTGTGTGTGTGTGCTTTCTACCTCGCTGCCTCTTCTGGAACTTTCCACATTTGTCTCAGTCAGGTGCTCATTTTGCTTCTCACTTGGCTGACTTCTCAGTAGCTCAGATTTTGTTTTGCAGAGCCCCACCATGTACTATCACCTCCTTGCATACAGGGCCCATTCAGCCCCAGCATGTGTGTGTGTGTGGGGGGGTCACACATCCCCTGTCAGGAACCTCTGCTGCTGCCAGCCCACCCCCTTCTCTTGTTTTTAGTACCAGTACTTTGTGCCCTAGGTATCCCTACCTACATTCTCAGCCCACCATGTTTTAGTGAGGCTTATCCTATCCCTCTTATAACAGAGCTCAGCCCATCGGTATATATTCCAGTGCCAATGATCTGTCTCAGCTTCAACAACCAGACACATCATCCAAGCCAGGTCAAAAAGAATTAATTCTGGAACTTCTATTAGCAAGTTTCACCAGGGGCCTATTCTCCTGAGGCTGAGTAAGGGGAGGACTACAATTAAAGAGAGGGAAACAGCCAGGAGAGCAGAGCTAGGAGCTGGTCAGCAAGCCTGAGACTTGACATTGTTTGCATGCCTGAACAGTGTCCAGATACCCGAGTCAGGATAAATTCCCTTTCTTATGCAAAAGCCTATTTGAGTTAGGTTTTCTGTTACTTGCTACTGAAAGAGTCTGATGCATCCTAATTATATAGACACAAGGCTCAGAGAGGTGAGGTCACCTACCTAGGATACCCGCTGCTGTGATTTGACCCCATTTCTCTTGGCCACAATGACTGTGTCTCCTCCACTATACTATGCTGACTCTAAATAGCATTTTTCCACTTGTGACATCTTTCACAGTACACAAAGCACTTTCGGATGGCTCACACCACCCCACCAGTCCCGCTGCTCTCATTGCGTGCTCCCAGAACAGGGTCAGGATTATTATTAGCAGTGTTGTCATTCCTGTTTTCCAGATGAAATCCTTGAGATTAGTTAGGCCCCATGTACTCTTAGCTCACGAGTGGCAGAGTGGGACTGCGCATTTCACGTCTCAGTGAATATTCATTTCGTTTCCCTACATTACTTCCTGGGTATGCCGGTAGGAGTAATTACTGTGGCTGGTGGCCTCGGTGGCCTTGCTTTTCCCCCAGGGAGCCTTGACCGCTGCATACTGTGGAGGTAATTGCCTTTGGGAGAGGCCCCACCAGCAGAGGGTTTGGGGCCAAATAGGCCCATTTAGGTCTTGCTCCTACTATCGCTTTCTTGCTCTCTAACTGTCCCAGGCCATGAAGGCTGCTGAATAGCATACATACCAAAATGCCATATCTTGAACAGCTTATGAGCAACACAATTTTTTTGTTTTCAATCCTGGAGGCTGGAAGTCTACCATCAAGGCATACATAGGCAGATTAGGTATCTGATGAGTATCTAATTCCTGGTTTACAGAGGGACACCTTTCTTTTGTGTTCTCACATAGTAGGAGGGATGAGGCTGCTCTCTGTGATGTCTTTATTAAGAGCACTAATCCCTCTCAAAAAGGCTCTACCTCCTACTGCTCTTTTCCTTTCTTTAGCTATGACCTTGGGGATTAGGAAGAACTGGACATATGATATATTTTGGGGTAGGGGTAGGGGTAGAGGTATAAACATTTAGACCATAGCAATAATCGTGGGAAAAGTATTCACTTTCACCTGAATTCTAGTTTTCTCTTTGTAAAACCCATGAGTCTGACAGAGTAATACCTTGTGAGGTTTTTGTGACGATCCCATGGAGAGAACACATGTGCATAGTACTACTATGATAACAATAACAGTAAAACTAACAATGAACACGAAATGAGAATTTGCTGCAGTTACTAACCATTTAAGCTCTGGCTATGAGAAAATATAGACAGCTGAATTAGGTAGAAATAGTATAGACAGTCACCTAGGGGTAGGTCCCTGAGACACTCAGGGAAAAGATGAAAAATCATCACAGCTGTGGCGGGAGGTACATCTGTTGGAGTCCAGGCCTCAAGATAAAGATGAAATGATCAGGCCTGAGGTAAGCGCTGACACCTGGGCTAATGCAGTCTCTGGCAGACATCAGTCATCTCGGCGGGTGACCACGACCACCAGGCTCATCTCTTCCTGAAAAGCTCTTTGTTCTTTCCATACACACTTGATCTGCTTCCCCACTGATCAGTATTACCTAAGGTACTATGCTTATAATCTTATTGGTGGATCAGAGCTGTAATCCATGTTGAACCTTCGTGCGTGTGCTCTATAAACTTCCTCTGAAAATCAGGGTCCTTGGCCACTAACTGACAGACCCTCCTGCCTCTCAGGAGCTATCTCTCCCTTAGTGAATGTTTCCTACTATTAGCCTCTTTTGGGGTTTTTTTTTTGGTGGTACCAGGGATCAAACTCAGTACCTTGTGCTTGCCAGACAAGGACTTATTCCACTGAGCTATCTCTCTAGCCCCTATTAGCCTCTTTTGTTTAGAATTTATTTATTATTCTTTGAGTTTAGAGAACATGAATTTGGCATATTGGACATCTAAGAGGTTGAAAGTTATAGTATTTCCCTTATATCATATTTCAAAGTCCCCATGACATTGCTACAACAAAAACAGAGACATAGATAGGTCAAGTGACTTACCCTAAGCCACAGGTCTTGTGGGCAGTAGAAAACATTCAGCCTCAACACACTAGATAAATGCTTTTATTTAATTTTTTAAAATTTTTTATTTGGGGGGGGCTGGCGGGATGGCTCAGTGGTCTAAGGCGCCTGCTTGGGGAGGCTTGGGCAGCTTCAGGGACCGCGGTTCAATCCCCGGCACCACATGCTGCGCCAGCCCTGCCCTCTGGGTGGGTTGAGCTGGCCATAAAAATGAGTGAGTAAACAAACAAAGGTTCTGAAACAAGGAAAAAATAAAATAAAATAAAATAAAATAATTCTTAAAAAAATTTTTTTTTAAATTTTTTGTCTGTTTGAGACAGGGTCTAACTATGCAGTTCAGGCTGGCCTCAAACTCACTTTTGTAGCCCAGGATGGTCTTGAACTCATATTGATCCTCCTGCCTCAGCCTCCCCAAGTGCTGGGGTTACAGGTATGCGCCACCATGCCCAGCTTATGGTTAAATGCTTTTAATCACAGTGTTGTCAGCTGGCAAGCATGGCATTGGCCAAAGGGTGAGGCTCAAATGATAGGGAGTCTTTCTTGACCCCATATCCCTTCCTCTGGAAATCCTAGCATGCAGGATTCAGGAGAGATCAAAGACAGTGGAGCTAGGGTGGAAGAAATCCATACTTAGCAAACACACATCAGTGGGGTTGGAGACCACACCGGGGTGAAAATGATGTTATAGATTTCTGCGGCCCAGAGCCAGGAAGATGGCACAGCCTGGATGCTGACGGAGGGCGAGTGGCAAAATGAGTGCCCTAGCGCTACACTCACAGGAACAGGAAAGCAAGTCAGGGCACACGGTGGTGACCAAGATGCTCTTCTGCTCCGGCTCACAGCTTCATGGTGGCTTCTGTTAAACAGTAGATGACTTGGCAAGAAAAGGGTTAGGAGAACTACAGCTTCTAGAAGGCAGCTTGATATTGACCAATGCTGTTTGATGAAGCCGTTTGTTCATTTGTTCATTCATTCATTCAATATACATGAATACATATATTCACTCAATATATCTTTAAAATCCCATTTTCTCACAGTAGGGCTTTCTATTCTTCACCATCCTCTAACAGTTCAGGAGACCTATGTAGGCGGTTAAGGGGTTTTACAAAGGGACCTCTAGATATGTTGAAAGAGCATATGGGCATAGTCTCTGAAGATAAGATAATGCTCAGGCTGCTAAATCTCAAAGGATTTGGGGAAATAAAGCTACCAAGATCAGATCAAAGAGTTTGCCTGATTGGCAAGATTTACTGCCTTTGTTTCTCAAGGCCCTTCTCATTTTTTAAAATAAAAATTTTATTTATTTATTTATTCATTTATTTATTACAGTGTCCCCCTACACAGCTTGGGCTTGAAGTGATCCTCCTATCTCAGTCTCCCCAGCCATGAGATGATAGGCATGGGTCACAACACCTTGTTTTGGAGGCCAGCATGGTGTACCCAAGGTTCTGGGGCAGCATGACATGCAGTACAGGAAATTGAACCTGAGTCCTTGCACTTGCCAGGCAGGCACTTAGACCACCAAGCTATCTTCCCAGCCTGGCCTTCTCATTTTTTGTCGGCATTTGCTTCATATGTACCTTCTGCTTCCTGCATTGGTCAGATTCTGTGGAATCCAATAAATACTATGATGACAGAGTAAGTCTTTGTTTTAGTGCCTAAAGAGAGTTCTGCCCTTCCTGGACTCCCCATAAAACTGCATTACTTGTCTGTCTTTCTTAAATCCTTGCTGTAACTCATTTTGAGAGATTGGGGCTAAACCAAGTCCCTGACACTTGGCACAATGAAGAGAGAAACCTCAATGCACAAGAAAGAGGTGAGACAGGTTCAAACAGATATCCATGAGATTAAAAACTCTATTGAAAATATAAACAGCAGAATGAGCCAATGTGAGGACAGAATATCATCTATAGAAAACAGAATTGCAATTAGGGTTAATAAAAAGAAATATTTCTTAAAAACACCAAGATTGGGGCCAGGTGTATAGCTCAGTAGCACAGTACCTTCCTGGCAAGTGCAATGTTCTGTGTTCTATTCCTTGTAACCCCAAATAGCAAGGTACCATGAAAAAATTCAATGCAAAGGCTGCTGAATGTTGCAAAGAAGAGTAACATAAGATTGATTGGAGTCAATGAAAAAATCAGGAGATGGTGCAACAAATGACACAAAAAATTTGTTCATAGAACTCAAGGCACATAACTTTCTAAACATGGAAAAAAGAATTTGACGTTCAGTAAGTGAGGCATTTGGAACTGCAATTAGTCATAATAAAAAATCTATACAAGGAATATAATAGTCAAGAAGTTCAGGAGAAGAATTGAATATCAAAAGCTGTTAGGGAAAATAAACAAATTACCTATAAAGAAAAGCCCATCAAAATCATAACAGATTTATCAATACAAGCCCCCAAGTTAAGGAGACTTTGAAGTGGAAGTATTTCAAATTCTAAAAGAAAACAACTTTTTTGCCGGGTGTGGTGGCTCACGCCTGTAATCCCAGCACTCGGGAAGCTGAGGAAGGAGGATTGGTGCGAGTTCGAGAGCAGCCTGGGCTACAAAAGTGAGCTCAAGGCCAGCCTCAACTGCATAGCGAGACCCTGTCTCAAAAAGACAAAAAAAATAAATAAATAAAAATAAAAGAAAACAACTTTCAATCCAGACTTAGGTGCCCTACAAAACTGTATTTCAGTGTTGATGAAGAAATAAGATACTTTCATGTGAAAGAACACCTGAAAAAATTCATGACCACCAAATCGGCACTTCAGAATGTTCTGAAGAACATTTTAGAAAGAGATAACAAGGACTAGAACTTGACGAACACCAACAGAATCAATCTACGAGGCCAGGAAAGCAATTAAACAAAGGGGGAAAAAGTGAACCAACAACTGGAAAATATCATGACAAAGATAAGCCAATACATATCAGTTATAACTGTCAATGTAAATGGTCTCAGTTTATCAAGCAAAAGAAACAGACCGGAAGAATGGACCAAGAAGCAAGATTCAACAATATGTTACATACAAGAAACATTTATAACTCTAAAAGAAATTCATGAGCCAAAAGTCAAAGGATAGAAAATCACACTCCATGTGACAAGAACCCAGAAAAAGGCAGGGGTAGTTATTCTATTTGCAGACAAATTATATTTTAAGTCAAGACAGATCAGAAGAGACAAAAAATGTCACTACATCCTCATAACTGGAGCAATCCATGAGAAAGTGATAGTGATCATAAATATATAGGCACCAACTACCAGTGCATCTGACTGTAGAAAACAAATATTAATAGCATGGACAAATAAGCACTAATAGATAGGGAGCACCAAGATGGTGGAGTGGTAAACAGCAAAGGAAGTGCTTTGATGAGAGTTCCTGTCCAAACACTAGTGTATAACAATATGAGAAAGACAAGATAGAGTGATGTGGGTCCTTCACTCAAGAAGGCTTTGAGGCATCAATTGAAGTTCATGGAGAGAATGAACAGGAACTTCAGGGAAGAAGGAGATAGTGGCAGCAACTTCTTTTTGAGATGGAGCTTTCCTGGCTAGAGAAGCAATTAAAACTTGCAGACACACGATAACTGCTGATGACCTCAGAGACCTCCAAAGAGAGACATAGAGCAGAGAGGAGCAGCATAGGTGAAGGACTGCAATAGCTAGTGGTGAGTATTTGGGGCTCAGTTGTCTCATGCAAGAGACGAATTGGCATTCAACCCAGCAACCAGGCCTGGCATGTGAGTGGAACTTTGTCCATCAGACAGGCCCAGTGTGGAAAGCTGCCACAGACTCGCTGCAGAGAGACTAGAGACAAGACCCATCTAGCTGATCCAGGAGCAGAACATCTTGCTGGAGTGGCACAGCAAGTTCACCTCCAAGGGCTACAGCAGGAAGAAATAGAGCTCAGCAGCCAGACCCAAACCAAACCTTCCTGGGCGAGTTTGAACTTGGTAGATCCAGATCTGGTGCTAAGGTAAGAACTCTACCAAGGCTCTACACCAAAGGTCAGAAGGCAGGACCATACAGAATGACAAAAAGAAAGAGCAAAATATGCTCTCAGCCCCCAAGCCCACCCAGAAAAATGCAGGAGACAATAGCATAGAGGAAATTGGAAATCACACACTAGAAATCTCTGAAATAATAGCATCTGAAGTAAAGAGACAATTGCAGAAAGGTATAGAGGAAATCAGATCAGAAATAATTTGTGAGCTAAAAAAAATGATAAAAAAGAAATGATAACTATAATGAAAGAAGTATTAAGTGTTTCTAAAGAAGACACTGATAAAAAATAGAGGAGAATAAAAAAATGATGGAATCCTTGAATGAGAAATATAAGAAAGTAATAGCATGCATGGAGCAGATTCAAAGTGCTATACAGGAAATTAAAACCTCAATAACAAGCTGGCAAAACCATTTTAATGAAAGTGAAAATAGACTTCCAGACCTTAAAGACATCATTGCAGCTAGTGAAGAGATAAGAAAAGTTCTTGTAATAACAACTAGGATACAAGAAAAAATAATTGAACACCTGCAGGATGATGCAAAGATGAACAACATAAGACTAGCAGGCCTCAATGAGAAAGAAGGAATTTGTACAAATGATATAAAAATAACATGGGCAGAAATATAGCAGAAAATGTCCCAAATATGGGAAACAATTTGACATTCAGGTAACCAAACCATATAGAACTCCAAATAACATCGACCCAATTAAAACCACACCCAGACAAATAATAATCAAGATCCCAGAAATTCAGCATAGGAACAATATGCTAAAAGTCACTCGAGAAAAGAAACAGATCACATTTAAAGGAAAACTCATTAGAATAATGACAGGTTTCTCTCCACAAACTATCATGTCAAGAAGAGCATGGAGCAAAGTACTTCAAGTCTTGCAAGAAAACAAATTCCAACCCAGACTGATATACCCTGCAAAACTCTCAAGTTCAATGGAGAAGTGAAATACTTCCAGGAGAAAGAACAACTAAAGAATTTCATGATGACAAAGCCAACCCTACACAGTTTACTAAAAGATATTCTAGAGGGATTAAAATGACCACAATTCCGTGAAGGAGAATGGAAAGAACCCACCAAATAGGGCAAACAAACACAGGAGAAAAAGAGGCATAAAGAAGCAGTCTTTCAACTATTCTTTTGTATACAGCAGCAGAATATGTCCATCAGCATATTCTACAAATAGACTTCTGCACCGTATGGGTCATGATTCTGTGTGGTTCTACAGGGTGCATATCAAGGAAATATCAGTAGCTTAGTCCCACAAGTGACACCTGACCACCAATAAGCATCATGGACACTGTGTCCATGACATACTAGAACTTTGTGCAATATCCTATCCCCAAACTGTTAGAATATATTTGCCATTCCAGTTTTTATGTTATGTTTTATTCTTAGTAATTCTTTTCTACCATGGAAACTTTTTCTTAGTTGTTATCTTTGTATGTATTAACCTGTTCAAATACTATGCAAGTACTCTAAATTGTTACAGATTCATACATGCAATATACAACATTCTGTCCTCTAAGTTGGACTCATGATTTGAATTTTGGAATATTGTTTTTAAATATTTAATTTAATTTTAATTAACTAATATTTAATTAATTTTCTGAATATTTTTAACTATACTTTTTATTTATGATTCATACTGTATCTCTCTGACTTATAATCTACTTATAAGACATGGTATGATATTTTCTCCTAGTATTAGAAACTTTAAAAAGAAAAAAATGTACATGTATACACAAGATAGTTAGGATAGATACACAGTTACTTTCTTTTAGTTCATTGAGAATGAAAGTTTGTACTAATATTGTCTAGATAAGATATCAGGTCTACATCTTGTCCTCTTGAAAACTACTATGAAGACAACAATATGCATGGTATTAATTATTATAACTGTCCTACTAGTTTTGAAACTGCTTCATTGCTATTTTATCCTTTTTTCCTCATTAAAATTAATAAAAATAAAAAAGAGAGGAATCAGCTGGGAGCTGTCTGCTAGAGGAGCCAACTGAGCTCAGAACTCGGAGTGGCTGCTGGCTTCGTCCAGTGGCTCCCAGCTAAGCTCAGGCCCACAGCAGATGTGCTGACAGCTGGAGGCTGAACTTGTCTTCTAGGCCAGAAGGTACAGACTTGCTGAGATTATCCACTGTTCTACCAAGATGCTACCACAGGCTTTCTGGGATAAATAAATATGGATCAGGATACTGTTCCCTCGTGTTACCTACCAATGATAGCAGAGAAATACCTGGATGTGGACTTCTAAACTTTTATTTTTATTCCTCTGTCTTTCTTTGTTGTTGTTGTTTCTCTTCCATTATATTTTATTTGTCTTTTTAAAAAATATAACTGTGAACATGATTTGTAACTCCTTTGTGGTTGTGGCTCTGTTCTGATCTTCTTTTTATCACTTCCTCCTCTCTTTCCCTCCAGTCCTCTTCACCAGTTCCCAATATTAGTGTGATCCCCCTTTGTCCTCAAGTCTTACTTCTAATCTCTTCCTCTTTTTCTCTATTTTCTCCCTAGCCTATTTTAAATTTTAAACCCTGATGGCAAAATTGACTTGCACACTACATATAATTTTCTAGTTTGTTTTAGATTTTGTTGTCTAAAATCTAGTTTATTTGTTTAAAAGTGGCAAATTAATGGTTAGCTCAGTTTTCATTTTCTAGGCTGTGTTTGATACTATTGTTATTGCTGATGGTATCATTATAGGCAAAAGTGACATAATTGTTCTAACCAGTTATTCTTCCTAGTATTCCATAACTGAGATAGATGAAGGCTCACAGAAAATATGATGGCACAATCCAAAAAACAAGACATTGGTCCAAACAGGCAGGAACTTATCATCCCCCCAAAATTGAAGAAGCAGGATCTTATAACACACTCAAAACCCCAAAACCAACTACATCTGGAAGATACCTTGGGGAAGTAGTAGTATCCTAAGGCATCTAAATTCTATCAATAAAGCATCCCACAATAGGCAATTCAGAAACAATACCCTAGGAATTAAACTAAAAAAGAACAGAAAACAAGAAGACAGTTACACAAAATGCAATGCCAGACATCCAGTTAGCCAACAAGAGACCCAGGAGGCAATGAGGTGGGACAATCCAGAAGCCACCCACCTGGCCGCTCTGAAGTAGTAAAAGCAAAGCAATTGAATTAGGCTCTAGAAAAAAATGAAATCAGAGATAATTTATTAGATAGCTGCAGAGAGGGTATCCACAATGAAAATTATGCTTAGTGACTCTAGGGCAGATACAGACAAAAAATAGAGGAGCTTAAGAAAACTATGTAAGCCATGAATTCTAAGCATAAGAAAGAAATGGAATCCATAAGGCAGATTCAAGCAGTTACACAAGAAAATAAATACTCCATTGAAAGTATCTACAGCAGGGTAAGCCAGTGTGAGGACAGAATCTCAGATATAGAAGATAGGCTCATGGTCAGCCATCATGAAAAGAAAGATGTCTTAAAAATTGCAAGGGACCATGAGAAATTAATCCAGCAGTTGCTTGATGAGGCAAAGAAGAGTAACTTAAGATTGATTGGAGTCAATGAAAAAGCAGGAGATATCACCAATAACATATATAAATATATATATTGTTCACTGGCATCCTGGGAAAAAAACTTCCTTGGTAGAGAAAAAGAACTGACATACAAAAAGTGAAGTAGACAGAACTCCAATTAGGCAGGATTAAAAAAAATACAGCCAAACATATTATAGACATCAGAAATTCAACACAAAGATACAATCTTTAAAGATTGTAGGTGCAAGAAACAAATCAGTTATAAGGGAAAACTCATCAGAATCATAGCTGACTTCTCAACACAAACTCTGAAGTCAAGGAGAGCTTGGAGTGAATATTTCAAATTCTAAACACCGCTACTTCTTAAACTCCTTAATGAAACTGAAAGGGAAGTATATTCCCAAATACATCCCTAGACGCAAGAATTACACTGATACCTAAGCTGGAGGAGGACCAACTAAGAAACAGAATTACAGGCCAATCTCCCTAATGAACATAGATGTAAAAATCCTCAAGAAGATCCTGGCAAACAGAATGCAGTAAATCATCAAGAAGGTTAAACATCATGGTGAAGTGGAATTCATCCCAGGGATGCAGGGATGGTTGAATATACATAAATCAATAAACGCAACACACCACTCAGGAAGATGGAGGAAAAGCTTTTGACAAAGTCCACCACCCATTCATGATAAAAACCCTACAGAAAATTGGAATAGAAGGTCTAATAAAAGCCACCCATGACAAATTACTAGCCAACATCATATAAAATGAATGAAAACTAAAAGCTTTTTTTCTTAAAACAGGAATAAGACAAAGATGTCCATTGTCTCAGCTCTTATTCTGGAAACTTAAGCCGGAGCAATTAGACAAGCAAAAAGAAATAAGGGTAGGAAAGGAAGAGGCTGAATTATCATTATTTGCAGATGACATGGCACTCTAGATAGAAGACCCCAAAAGTGCACTAAAAGACCTCTAGATTTAGCAAAGTAGCTGGATATTGTTAGCACTCAAAAAATCAACGGCATTCCTGTACACAAATGACAAACTCACTGAGAGAGAAATTAAGGAAATAACACTTTTCACAATAGTATATAAAAAATTAAATAGGAAATGACCTATTGAAGGAAGTAAAAGAACTATATATTGATAAGTACAGCACTCTGAAAAATGAGAGGGAAGAGGATATCAGAAAATGTAAAGATATCCCATTGTTCTCGGAGAGGAAGAACATATACGTGGCCATACTCACGAAACTACACATAGACTTAATGTAATGCCAATCAAAATATCAATTAAGAGAAAACAATTCTAAAATTCATGTGGATCCAGAAGAGACCAAGAATAGCAAAGGCAATTCTTTTATTTTTGAGACAAGGTCTTGTGTTCAGGCTGGGCTTGATTTCACTTTGTAGCCTAGGCTGGCCTGAAACTCAGAGTGATCCTCCAGCTTCAGCCTTTCCAGTGCTGGGATACAGATGAGTGCCATCATTCCTATCAACAAAAGCAATTCTACTATCTAGAATATATAAAGAACTCAAGAAAATCAGACCCCCCCCCAAATTTAGAGACCCATTGAAAAAATGGGCATCTGAAATGAATACACACTTCTTACATTAATACAAATAGCAAATAAATGTATGAAAAATGTTCAACATCATTGGTCCTTTGAGAGATAAGAATTAAAACAATCTGAGATTCCATCTCATTCCAGAAAGATGACTATTATCATGAAATCAACCAATAACAAATGCTGGTGGTACCATGGGGGAAAAATCACTTCTCTACTGTTGGTGGGAGTGTAGACTAGTGCAACCACTGTGGAAATCAGTGTGGAGAGTTCTACAACTACTCATTCCATTTGACTCACCTATTCCTCTTCTGGATATCTTCCTGAAAGAATTAAAGACACACCACAGTGATATATGTGCATCTATGTTTATTGTGGCACAGTTTGTTATAGCTAAATCTTGGAAAGAACCTAAATGCCCATCAACCTATAAATGAATAAATAAGGTATGGGTTTTCTGAAGAATAAATTGAGTACTATTCTGCCATAAAGAAGGATAAATTTGAAACATTTTGCCTAGGGAGAAGTCTGCTGGGTCATCCTGGCAGCGAGTCAGCATGGCATGGATATCTCAAAAACAATTACACCATGCTGCTCCTAGACTGACTGCCGTCTTCTTTCCCAGGGTTAACTGTGAACTTCCTCTTTTGATTTTCTTATGTGTGCTACACCTTCCCCAACCAGCTCCAGTTTTGACCCTGGCCTGCCCATGTGAACTCCACCTCTAGTTCAATCCAATAAAAGCTCCAATTTCTTTCTCCCGAGGGTCTCCTGCTTCTCACAGGCAGGTTCCCATGCCCAGCAATAAAGAATTTCTTTACTTTCACTCGCTTCTCTTTAGCACCAGAGGAAGGAAGCTTACACATTTCTAAGTAAATGGATGTGCCTTGAGACTATATCCTTAAGTGAAATAAACCAGGCACACATATAACTATCACAATGTTTCTCTGTTATGAGAAACTAGAAGTGAATATAAGGGCCAAACTGTATAATGGAGGAAAATGTTAAAATGGGAAAGAGAATAGGGGAGGGACCAAGAGGGGACCAATAAAAAAGAGAGAATGAAAAGAAAGCATGGAAACAAAACTTTGTAAACAAGGAAGAGAAAAGGTATTAAAGGGTATGAGAGGAATAAGAAGCAAAATATATCACGTACAGGTACAAATTCCCTGTGATGAGTGTGATCATTATGTATGCCTAAAATATACCAATAATGATGATGATGATACCAAATCCCACCAGGAATGACACTGGTGTTAGGTGGGGAAGTCAGTTGTTATAAGCTGGCACCCTGTGAGCATACTGTGTAAGGAAGAGGTGGATTGGTGTTACGGTTGATATAGTATGTCAACTTAAGTAGTCCAGTAGCTTAACTAAGTCACTCAGCAGTACTATTTCCTGGGGTGAAAAGGACATGCTGTTTCTACTCTAGAATATTGTTCATTGTGTTGACTTAAGTTTAAAAGTTTAAGTGATGTAGCAGGGGGGCAGGGTCCATGAGTCCTACACCTCCCATGAGGGTAGCCTGCTTAAAATACAAGGGAGGAAAAGAAGCTTGTTTCCCCCTGTGCTCTTGTTGCCACCATGGAGTGCTGTCCCTCACCAGACTGCCCTGCCTTGGGGTGAGCTGGTTACCCACTGAAACCTCCACTGTCTGTGAGCTAAATAAACCTTCCTGCCTTAATTTTGGGCATTGGGTGCTTTGTCTCAACAAGGAGGGAAAAGTAACCAAGTCATGTGGGTTTCTGGGACTGTTCTCTGAGTGCACTGCGAGCAGGACTCGGAAGAGATTCCAGTGGTACCATAGGGCGCTCTTCAGAGGCTGTCATTAGTCCCTGGAAGTAGCTCTGGGCAGGGTCCTTAGCGGGTCTGAGAGATCACTCTCGGGCTCAGGATAAGACTTGGGCCAGTTGTAGCTGTGATTGGTAAAAGTGAAAACTTTCACCCAAAGCATTGACAGTGGAAAAAAAAGCAAAACAAATGTCACCAATTCGGGAACTTTGGGTAACACAGCACCCAAACCACAATCCAATTAAACAACAATAATGTCTATCAGCAGCTATTATTATTATTATACAAGAAGTAGAATATTCCTGGGGAGGGGAAAGCATGACATAGCAGCAGGTTGACCAAAGCAGGGGTTGACTTTTCAAAAATCTCTAGCTCGAATAAAATGATAATAGCAAAAATGGCAGTGAAATGTCGTGACTCCCTTCTGAGTTACTTTTTCATTTCCTGGGTTATTACCTGGTCAGTGTCCTTACATGCCTCACAATTGTGCCTTGTCATGATTAAAAGTATCATCATTCAGGTCTCTCCTCTCTCTCTTTCTCTCTCTCTCTCTCTTTATATATATATGTATGTATGTATATATATATATATATATATATATATATATATATATATATATATATGCCACTACTGACTGATCGCAGTAGTCTTTTCAAGGAATCAAACTTTAAGTAGACAAACTAGATTTTGAGCATGTGAACAGACTAATTCTGATGAATGTGTGCATCTGGGTATAATCATTGCCTCCAGTCAAGGCCAGCCCTGCTGTCATCTGAGTTGTTCCCTGTCACCCTTCTGTAGACCTTCTGGTAGAGCTCTCTGCTCCCACTCATCAACCTTGTGTGAACCTATCTTGGATTAGTTTTATATTTTAATTATACATATACATAAAACAGTGCTGATACTTGATAACACAGAGGATTGACTCTCCTCTCTGCAATGCTAAAGTGTTTTTCTACACTTACAAAATTACATACATTAGTATTAGATACTGTAGAATAATATTATAGAATATTAAAAATCATTACCGTTGCACCCACTTCCTATAGGTTAATAGTGGTACATTTTCTTACAGAGGTTTTTGAAGCCTGGTCCTCAAGAGTAGCAATCCGAGCAGAATCCAAAATGCAGATTTCCAGCCCCACTCTGACTCAGAAACCTTGGGGGTGTGGGGAGAGTCCAGCAGTGTGTTTTAGGAAGCCATGTGTGTGTTTCTGGTCCATCAGTATGAGAGGAGACACTGGCTTCACCGTGAGACCCTGTCCGAGTGACCTCACTGGGCTCCAGGCCACATCTCCAGCCCACCTCGCAGGGCCGGGGTTCAGCAGCAGGACCTTATGGGCAGCAGAGACGCAGTTGGGTGTGCAACAGGCCTGCTTCTTAGCCAACTCCTGTGCGGGCTGTTGGGCCAAGAGGCCTCAGTCTCTGCTTCCTGTTGGTCTGTAGCCACCCTCAGTTCTTCCATGCAGGGCTTCCCAGTGTGGCAGGCTGCTTAACCTCACTGACTTGTGAAATGCAGACACTCACATCTGCCTGAGAGCTGCTGCCATTGTGGAGATCCATTGAGGAGGTGCAGAAGGCAGCTTTGGGTAGCAGCTGCTACATATCACTGGAGCTCTCTAAACGGCAGCTCTTCCTCTTCTTCTTTTTAAGCAGGTTCTTGCTGGACAGCAAAGGCTGGCTTTGAACTTCTGCTCATGTCTGCTTGAGTATTGGGATTACTATTGTGTGCCACCATGCCAGCCCAGCCTTGAGTCCTATTTCTATGATTATAATTTTTAGGGTGCCTAATTCTCTGGAGTCTGGCTGTCTCAGCAGTGTGTGTGGGTGTGCCTTGTCTCTCCTGTGGGCACTCAAAGGCTGGCCAAGGTACAATCTCCAAGCCCCAGAGGAAGGAGATATCTTTCCCTGTGGGTCTTCAGATCACATAATCGGCAGCTTCAGAGATGCACTGTGGAAAACGTAGCAGCCTCATGGACTTTTTTTGCCCCTTGTCATAAGAGCAGAACTCGGGATGCTCCTCCACACCCTTGAGAACCAAGGCCCTCAGAGCACCCACACTAGTGGCTTGGCCTGAATTCTCCTGGGGCATAACTGGGGCCACCATGGGCCTTGGTCACAGTGTTCCATCTCCTGTACCACCACCTCCATTCTCGGTCTCATTTTCACATCTCAAAGCCTCTGTATCCGAGCTTTCCCCTTTGGTCCTGGGCTCTGTGAGCAAGGTGCTTTTGAGGGGGGTGAGGCGGGTAGAGCTTTCTCCATCAGCCTCTGCAGCTGTTTCAGGGATGGTAGAACCCAGTCCTAGCACTAGGGGATGCTGTAGGTGGCCTACCAGCATTGGTGGGAACAAGACCAGGCCAAATGTCTGTTCTGAATTATGCTTATGCTTTCTGCTTGAGCCCAGGAAGGACCCTAACTTGCAAAAAAATATATTATCCACCCCAATGCTGATTTCATTTCCTAAAAATGATTGGATCCAAATAATGCTTTAATTGGATTCAGCCTCTTGACCTCACATTGACTTCTCCTTCCTTGCACCTCCAACATTAGACACAGAAGAAGGAGTAGGAGGAGGAGAAGGAAGAGGAGGAGGAGGAAGAGAAGGAGGAGGGAAAGGAGGAAGAGGAGGAGAAGAAGGAGGGAAAGGAGGAAGAGGAAGAAGAGGAGGAGGAAGAGGAGGAGGAGGAGGAGGAGGAGGAGGAAGAGGCAGCAAACAGTGCAGTTTTATAGGCAGAGCCGCTTCCACATTCCATAAAGCCCAGACAACCATATAGGAAACAGCTAGCCTTGTGACCTCCTGGGGACCTTCTCGGGGTGCCAGGCTGCACACCGAGCACAGAGAGTGAGAAACAAACTCTGCTGCCCAGCATCCGGTGTTCGTGTCATTGCCTAAGGCACCAGGTGCATCTCTAGTTCTCAGGGACTGGCCAGTGAGTGGGAGCAGAACTGCACCGGAAGCAGGCAAGGGTTATTATCTTTTTCTCACTACGGACATATTTATTTTATTTAATTTTTTTTAAATCTTTTTTTAAAATGTATTTGGTTCAGGGTTTCACTATGAAGCTCGGACTCAGTGTTCTTCCTGTCTCAGCCTCCCAAGTGCTGAGATTACAGGGGCATGCCACCACGCCCAGTCCCAGTGGCTGTCTCAGTACCCCCTGGCGGGTGAGGCCAGTTCAGCATGCAGGAAATCAAACCCTGACCACTGTGCTCTGCCTAAGCAGTCATTTTAGTCTGCTGAGCTATCTGGCCAGCCCTCTACCCTTACTTAAAAAAATTATTAAGCTATTGATAACAATTTATTTATTTTTATATTATTATTATTATTATTATTATTATTATTATTATTATTATTATTATTATTTTGTATTTTTAGGGAAGGGTCTACAGGGCATTCAAGGTCTCACTACCAGATCAGACTCGTAGTGATCCGTCTGTTTACAGGCCTCCCAAGAGCTGGGATTACAGGCACGCACCGTCATGCCCAGTCTCAATTGCTGTCTCAGTGTGCCCTGGGGGCGGGGCCGCTGCTTGCCGCTACCAGGCTGGCTCCTAATACAGTTTAGATGTACATGTTGATCACATTCATTGTAGGGAATTTTACCGGTACACGATACTTCTCCAGACCTCTTTTTTTTTTTTTTTTTTTTTACATTCTCCTCCCCTCCTTTCAACTCCTTTTATCCCTCTGTATATACAAAGCTTTGTTTCCATTTTATCCTTCTTTTCTTCATTTTTTCCTTTCCTTCTTTTCTCCCTCTCCTTACATAGTTCCTCTCTCCTTTTGAACAATTTCTTTCTGTTTTGCAATGTCTGTTATATGTGTCGGTGCTTATTTACACTTTCAGTGTCTCACACCAGAGAGAAAATGGGATATTTACACATGTGATTTACTTCTCAGTGTATATCCATCTAGCTAGAAATGGCTCAAATTTATCCTTCTTTATGGCTGAGTAGTGCTCCACTGTATGAAAAGTCACATCAGTTTTTTCTCCTACCATCTTTCCTCAGAGGCAGGTCAGCTGAAGTCAGGCCCTTCAGCAGCTCCTGACTAAAAATGGAACATGGGCGCACAATCTGGGAGGCTCTTCCCCGTATGGCCATGTCTCTGTCCAGGGTGATTCACTGGATTCTGCCTTGAGCCCCAGGCCCCAGCTTCGTGACTGGAACCCCATAGCTCATCCCTCTGCAGACAGCACATTCCCTGCCCCTGAACTTGCTCTCTCCAGCTTGCTGTCTTTCCAGCTTAGGAACTTCCATACCCAAGAAGCTATCTCTAGCCCTCCAATGCTACATGGCCATTCTCACTAGGAGAGTCCTGTGAACCCTGGACTGACCCATCACACTGGATAGAATTGTTTGTCCTTCCTTTTCGGTTTTTTTTTTTTAACTTTATTTATTTATTTATATTGTGGCCAGCTCAGCATGCCCTGGGGGTGGGCCTGGCACAGCATGTGGTGCTGGGGATTGAACCTCGGTCCCTGCAGTTGCCTACGCTAGCTTAAGCAGGCGCTTTAGACTGCTGAGCTATCTTGCTGGCCCTCCTGCTTGTCCTTCCTGAGTAGTGTTCCACTGTATGAAAAGTTACATCAGTTTTTCTCCTGATGTGAAAATCCCTGTGGCAGCAAGGACTGTGTCTGCCTGGTCCAGCATGGTGTCTAGCTCAATATCTAGTCCATGCCAAGGGCCAGTAGCATGGTGGTTGAGTGGAGAAATCAACTCATAGACAGCTATCCATATCTGATATTTTCTTTTCCTATGTTGGTGTCCCTCATTACTATTATTACTTGGTGATATTGGGAATGTACTGAGGCCTTTATACTGAGATCCATCCCCAGCATTTAAAAATTTTTTATTTGGAAACAGAGTCTGTCTAAGTCACTAAGTTGTCCAGGCAGGGCTGGAACTTGCTATCTTCCTGCCTCATCTTCCCAAAGTGCTAGAGTTACAGATGTGTGCCACCATGCCTGGTTGTCACTATTGTTTGAAGTAATGGTTCTTCAGGTTCCTCATCTGGGTCTTAGGCAGCTCAGGCTTCCATAACAAACACTGCAGTCTAGGGGCTTAAAGTGTTTACTTGTTTTTGATACCAGGGGCTGAGCTCAGGGATGTGCTGCTGCTGGCTACATCCCCTACACTTTCAAAGTTTTAAGACAGAATCTCACTGTACTGCCCAGGCATGGCTTATGACTCTGTTGTCTCCGAGCCAACACACTTTTGTGTCCTCACAGTTCAGAAGGCTTAAACCTCATCAGGGAGCCATGCAGAGCAGCTCTGGGGAGAACCCACCTCTGGCTGAGGTGGTCACTTTCTCACTGTGCTGTCACTTGGAAGACAGGGAAGCCACCATCCCCAGCAGCTGTCCACACACTTGAGGACAGGTCCTGTCTGAGCAGAGATGGTTTCTAGCTTCCCTGAGGAAGCAGAATTAGGAAGCAGGGCCCATGCTGAGAGACCTAGGGTCCTTGTGTGTCCTGATGTGCTACTCAGTGGACCCATGTGTGTGTGGGCGAGGACCATTGGCTTCTTGCCTGGCCTTCTCCCTCATAGTTGTGGGGTGCCTGCACTTCGCTGTCCTGTTATGAAATGGGAGCAGTGGGCCCTATCTCTGCAGATTGTGAGGGCCAAGGCAAAGTGTCATAAGTACCACAGCTGGGTCATTTCAAGCTGCTGTGTCCCCCTTTCTGTGGGTCTCCACTGCTTATGAATCCCACTTTCTTCCCCCTATCAGACACATGTTGATTTGTCCCCACCTCCTCCACCTAGAGCAGCAGCATGCTTATCCCTTGGGAACTCTCCCTTAGGGACCCAAGGAAGGTTTGGAATTAGCTCTACCATGCAGCCCCTGGGAAGACCCATTGTGCAGATTTGGTCATGCAGAACATTCTGGGCTCTAGCCACAGTGGCTGCCTCAGGGATAGCTGAGCATGCCAGCCTTGGAAGGGAGAGTTGATTTTGGCTTATGGTGTTGGAGGAGTCAGTCCATGGTTGCCTGCTTCCATTGTTCTATTGCTCTTGGGAGAGTGAGGTAGGGCATCATGGTGAAGCTCACAGGGTGAAGAGCTGTATACCTCAGGCTGGCTGAGAGCAGAGAGAGAGGGATAGAGAGAGAGAGAGAGAGAGAGAGAGAGAGAGAGAGAGACAGACAGACAGACAGACAGACAGACAGACAGACAGACAGAGAAATTGCTCTCCTTAACTCCACTTCCCTCTTAAAGGCTCCCCTTCTCCCCAGGGTGCTGCCTGGGCCCCAAACCTTCATCCGAACACGGGCCTCAGGGACACTCGCATCTAGACTACAGAGCCAAGCTGAGAGAGTATGAACCCAGGTCATCTCAGACATCTTAAAGGACAGCAATGGAAACACACAGAGCTGGAGAAAGATGCTCTGTGCCCAGGTGACCACGTGAGGGCCCTCTGATGCAGCCACCTGAGACTTGTGTTGATAATTTGTGAGGTCAATTAATATTTCATTAGTGTTTAGGTTGGTATTTCTAGCACAGATTTGAAGAACGTATTTACATATCTTTTTTTTTTTTTCATCAAATTTTGAGATGGTCTCATTCTGTGGCCCAGGTTGATGTTAGACTCATGGCAGTTCTCCTCTCTCAGCCTCCCAAGTGTTGGGATTACAGGCATGCACCACCATGCCCAGCATTATGTATTTCTTAGTGAAGTCAAATTCATACAACTAAACTATCCGTATTAAGGGACACAATTTAGTGGTGCTTAGTATAGTCACAGTGCTGCGGACACCACCACTTCTATTTTGGGAACATTTCTTTTCACCAAAGAGACCCTGACCCTCCACTGAGCCATGACTCTCTATCCCCTCTCCCCTGGCAACCACCAGTCTGCTTTCTGTCTCTATGGTATTATCTGTGCTGAATATCTCATAGAAATTGACTGGCATACTGTATGGCCTTTTGTATCTGTCTGCTTTCACTCAGTATAATATTTTTAAGGCCATACATACTGTCATCATCAGTACTTCATTCCTTTTTATGGTTCAATATTATTTTACCATATGGCCGTGTCCCACTTTGTTAATCCATTCATCTGCTGATAGACTTTTGCATTGTTTCTGTCTTTTACATCCTGTGGATGGTGCTGAACATTCAATGCACAAGTTGGTTTGAATTATACATTAGGGGAGGTAGTATGCTGTATATATTAGAGAAAATTTTCTTTGGCCTGATATGTGTTGCAAATATTGCTGTTGCTCTGTTTGTCATTTGCCTTACATTTTGCTTTTGGTGGTTTTTGTCAGGGAGTTGAGTTTGTCAGGCTTTTCTGGCTTCTGGGTTTTGTGATAACAAAACCAACCTTATACTTGGGTTTACAAAAGAATTCTTCCATTGAAGCTTCCATTTATTCCTCATTTCTTACCAGTAAGATAGGAATTAAAAACACTCCCCCTTGCTCCTAGGGTTCAGTATGACAAATGCTATAAAAGGGCTTCCACACCACACAGGAGTGTCTACTTGCAGGATCTGCTGTCATCATAACTACTCATTGTATCAGATCCCGGCACTAATTAGCTGAGCTCTGTCTCTGCTTTTCTTCTGCAGAACTGAGACTGAAGGCCAGAAGTATTCACAGAGTTGGCTAAGGATGCATTAGTTGATAGCAATGTGGAAAAATGTCACAAAATTAGTCATCTTGGGTATGTGTGGGGGTGTTCTTACTTGACCAGAAAAATAAAATTGCTTTAACCCAAAAATTATGTTGTTCACTCTTCCTTCAAATGGAGAGAAGAAACCAGTTGAGTGAGTTTTGTATTCTGAAGCTGTAATTGTAATATAATCTTCACCAGTGGTCACTTGTGATATGTTTTCCTTATATTTTGAACCTGCCTCCAGCATTTAAATGCAGATTAGGTTGAATGCTGTATCAAAACAAATATAATTATAGAGTGAAAAATGTGCTTAGAGTTGATAACAACGATCTTTTTGGTGTTTTCTCTGAAATAGGAGTGGGTGTGCCGGGGAGCTAGCTTAGCAACATAAGTGCCTTCCTGGCAAGCATAAGGTCCCGAGTTCAATCCCCAGTACAGGAAAAACAAACAAATACACAAAAAACTAGAAAATTGAATAGGAGGGGGCCCCAGCCCTGAAGTTTGTGGCCCTGGGTGGAACGCTGTGTGGTCAGTGGCTGGTCATGGAACCTTGGGCAGATTGCTTTGCTCTCTCTGCCTCTGTTTTGCCACATTAAAGGAAGGATGGTTATGGTATCCAACCCACTGAGTGTTGCAAGGAGTCAGTGATACAAATCTGTATGGAGCACTTGTCCTTTGCCTGTTAGGAGGGAGGGCTCAAAAAACACTAACTGTTAGTGTGATTCAGGGACAGCTCAAAGAATTCAGGAAGCTAGACTGAGCGAAATGGGATGTACTACTTCTAGGGGGTGTTCTGGCACTCAGGGGTGACGCTGATCCAATCCTCAGGGAGAGCCCTCCCCATGAAGTGCACATTTGTGTGGGGAGAGCCTGGTTGCTGTGACTACCACAGCAAGGGTGTACATTGGGAACACCAGTTGGTTCTTGTACAGCAAGGACTGAGTGGCCATGGGGGGATAGGTGGGCACTGGGCTCAGCTGGAGGTGGAGGAGGCTGGAAGGGAACAGACTGGCAGGGAAGAGACGAGGTCAGGTGTCAGGGATCCTGCATGGGACCTTGGTCCTTAGGACAGAAGATTTGGGGTGCTGTGAGGGAACTTTACTGGGTGATGGGTTTTCAGGGGAAACTCTTTTCCTCTTCTGACTCTGCCCACATACCTGTGGAACCCCAGTTCTGGTCCTTGGCCCAATTTGCTTGGGTCCTAAAGATGAGACCATCCGTGGGCCTTCTGTACTACAATACAACAGGTGCTTTAAATCCATGGGCAGGCACATCGGAGCCTATACCACATGAGGCCACATTGTTTTACAGATGAGGAAAGGGTGGGGGTGGGGGTGTCGTACTACTATATTTCCATGAACATAACACTGGGTCTTATATTAATTTTTGTTCCAAAAGACATAACAGAGCTTATTTTAAGTGTCTTATTTTTTCCTGGTTAATAATCTATACTTATTCATATATGAAAATCTAAATTTATTCAAATACAGTCATATCATTTTCTGGAACATTACCACTGCTCTCCAAATTTGGCCTGCATGTCCTTGACTCCATTTCCCGTAGAAGCACTGGCCAACCTCTTGCATCCGGCAGCGGAGCTCTCCTTATGTGAGTGTTTCTTGTCCACGGAGCCTGCGCACAGGGCTTTGGCAACACAGCTGTCAGTGCTCTGATCCCACGAGTTCTTCACCCAAGCCACGACCTCTTGTAGGTGAGGCTTTACAAAGCTCCCATTAAGTCAAGTGTTAATCAAAGACTTAGGAGACAGAAGCAGCAACACATATGAAGACAGTTAAGAATGATGGTCTACACAAGTGACAAAAAACGTCAGGTCTCAAAATTCCCAAAATGTTTATTTTCCACAGAGTACACCAAGTATTTCTGTTATGATGCATGACATATTGGATTATGAAAATTCACTTTACACAATTATGCATATTCAGTGTCAAGTATAGAGGTTATCTGTGGCCTTGTGTCTGTGCTCTGATTGGTCATTCAGCATAATCTTGAGTTCATCTGTTTACACAAGCTTTTGCCTCTCATCCAAAGGCACTTGGGTATTTACAGTGCTTAATTATAATTTATAGTATCATTTACTTTAAGTATTAATAACATTAATAACATTTACTTATATTTAATTATATATTAATATCATTATTTTATAATTAATATGTTTATTGGGTGTTGCAATATTGTACTAAATGTGTCCATCTGGTTAGCTTAACTGGAGCTTATTTTGGGGGTAGGGCTTATACTGGAAGCTTTCTGAAAAATTGTATTAGGGCTTATTTTGCGGTCAGGTCTTATTTCCAGGGAGATATGGTACTGAGCCATGTGTCACTCATGGCTGCGATACACAGAGTCAAAGTGTGAATCCTTCTCTGTGCTCCCTGAAATTGAGCTTCTTCCAGTGTTCCCATACTTTGCTTCAGTTTCCTATGGCTTTTTGTGACATTTCCATTGCTCCGTGGCCCCGTGTGAATCTCTTAGAAATGTTTATGAATTTTAAATCATCGTCACGTGAGGGGAGCTCACAGTTACTGGGTTCCTGCTATGAGTGGTTGTATTACCTACTCAGGTTCTTGTGAGACCAAGGCTAGTGGCAGAGCCAGGCAGGAATCTGGACTGTGACATGACACCGTGCACACAGCCTTAACTCCAGTTTGCTTTGAGCACCTAGGCCCAGGCAGGATGCTAAGCCTTGAGCATCTCTTTCTTGGGTGATGCACGTGGTTTTTGCATGGTGGAGGGCCCAAGCATGCCCTGGTAAGGGTGAGGCAGGACAATGTGGGTTGTGGCAGCTATTTATGGACCCTGTGACCTCTGTCTGTGGCATAAAGCTATAATAACCCTCATGATTCACCAGCCAGACTTCCCCTTGCTCTAGGCAGATCCTGTGCTTTCTTACCTGTGGGCCTTACTGCTTACTACCTGTGGGGCAGTTTGGCCCATGGTGCTCCCTTGGCTCACCTACCTCAGGACACCCATTATAGCCACCACCTCTTCCTGGGGAAGCCCCCAAGGACTGTTATGGAAACTTTTTCATTTCTGAATCTGAACCTAATCATGTTTTCTGTATGTAGAGAAGGACAAATGGAAGATTATGCCTGCTTTGAGAAATTTGAGAAGACTTTCCCCAGGGTCACGTGGGGAACAATCTACATTTGTGCTAGCCTTCCTGCGTGAAAGGTCAGTGGTTGGCAGCCTGCTCAGGGTTGATTCCATTTTTGACATGTCAGATCTTCTCCTGAAAGTGCCTACAAAGTAGCTTTAATCTCCCTCATAGATTGCAGGAGGCTTGGAGTATTCTACAGGCAGAACCTGGTATTACACTGCCATGGTTCCAATGCTGGTGACATTGGCAAAGTCACTGTCTGTACCCAAGCCTCCACTCTATCAACTGCACAAGGACACATACGCCTATGTCAAGGTGCATGTCTCTGACTCATATTCCGAGAGGCTACGCAGACAGAAGGGCTGATGTTGACTGCATATGAATGTGTGCAGGCACTGGGCTTGAGGTCCTGCTCCTGGCCTCCTGAGAGCTCCCACCGCTTCCGTTGTAGCGCTTCATTTTCTACCAGCTTCCAGGATTTGCTCCTTCAGCTCATTCTATGTCCTCCCTTCCAGGCCTCTTGCCTTGCATAGTTCTGGAGGGCGCCATTCCCCATACATTTTGCTCTGGGGCGTGCTTCATCAGTGGGGATGGTGGTGACCCTGGGGAACTGTGTGACCTGGAGCTTCTGGAACAGCAGAAAGGCATGTGGTGGGGGGGAGCATTTTGATCCTTACTACACCTCTGTGCCTAGGGTGGTGCTGCACCCGAAGTATACTCTGACCAAATATTTATTGAAAGAATGAGAAAGCCCCAAAAAGGAGTTTGTTTCACTGGTGAAGAAGCAGTAGGTGAATGGGGCTGGAGATTTGCTCCAAGCCTGCCAAGCTATTGCCCTGGCTGTGACTGTTTGCGGCCTGTTTGCTCCCCTGGCTTTGGGAAACTGCGTATCTGGTGTGCACTGTCCATCGATCAAAGAATAGCTTGAGAAACATTAATGTCCTTCCCTACATGAACCAGGCCCTCTGCTAAACTGGGGTGAAGCAACAGTCTGTCATCTAGCCATTGATTTAAATCAAATCCTGAATTAAATTGCACAATGTAAAGAAAAGAAGGCTCTTTGGTTTTGGAAGAAAAACCCCTAACCCAATTTCGAGTAACCGGAGTCTGCAGGACCCCCCTCAGGCCTTCCTAGCCCAATTCTTCTCCTGCCGCCTCCCTTCTGTGAGTTTCTTCCCCTTTCTGCTTGCAGAGAGCTCTGCTCTCTCGTAGGCTACAATGTGTCAGTTGTTATAAAATCCTGGGGGCGGGGTCTAGTGACGAGAGCGCCGAGGGAGCTGCCGGCCCTGCAGGGCGAGCAGTCGGCCCTGAGTTCACCCGGGCTTCAGCGGGGAACAGGAAAACTTCCATCTCGTTCTCCTGGCTTTGATCCTCCCTGGACATCAGACTCGAGTCTCCGAAGGGGGGGAGGATGCGAGATGAGCGGCGCTCTGGCAACCTGACCATCTCTCTCCTCAGCAGAGCCCTCCAAAGCGAGCTGGGCGCTGGCTGCACCACCCAGAGGCGCCGTGTGAGCGCGAGTGAGCGAGCGGGTGTGCGTGTGTGAGTGAAAAGTGTGTGGATGTGTGAATGGGTGTGTGCACATCACGACCCTGTGTGAGTGTGTCTGGATGAGTGTGTGTGTGTGAATGCGTGAGTGAGTGTGTGTGTGTGGGCACACGCCCGCGCTTGTGTGTGAGTGCTCTTGGTTATTTTGGGGAGAAGAAAAATCTTGGAAATCTGGACAGGTTATCGGATCCTATTGATTCTTTGGCAAAAGGAGCTGAGTGGAGTGAGCTTTCAGAGCCGTTTCTGTGTGGGTAGATTTTCCTCCGTGAAGAAGGATTTTTACTGGGTTCTGCAGCCCAGTAAAAGATCAGCCTCTAAACCTGGGAAATCGACCAGAGCCTGCTGTTCCCAGGGCTTGAGAAGGACTAGAGAAGAAAAGGAGAAATTAATCAAACAGTGTATCCGTTCCTTTGGCCACATCAGAAGATGTCATCTCAAACTAAGTTCAAGAAAGACAAAGAAATCATTGCTGAGTATGAAGCCCAAATAAAAGGTGAGAGGCAGCCGCCGGTTCCTTCTCCTCCCCTTTTCTCTCACTCTACCCTTTTCTTCCTTTTTCCTCCCTGCCATCATGAGACGTTGCTATGCATCAATAATCTTATTGTGAGAGGAACTGTGGCAGCTACACAAGTCCGGGCTGGTTTCAGCCACAGATAGTATAGTGTGAGGCTGAGTGTGGAGTAGAGAAAGGGCAGCGGCGTCTGCATTGCAGGTGTGTGAGGAGGATCCTTCGCGTGTGGCTGACTTTGGGAGTGTCGTGGCTACTCCATCATCTTGGCGGTGACAAGACCTTTAAGGCCATTTTGGCCGCACTGCCTCCTCCCCTTGCCTGCCATGGTCAAAAGCCCCTTCGTACAGATGTGTGTTTTTTTACGGGAGGCTCCCCGCCCCCCTTTTGGTTTCTGTTGTTGGTAGTGGTTTTGTACAGGGCCTCCTTCTCTGAGCTGAAATTCATACTCCTGTGTTGAGGGAGGCAGCCTCGTTGGGCGGCCCTCTTTGTCGGAGTCTCGCCTGGGTTGCCATGGATTAACTGTTATGGGGCATATTGATCCGGAGTAATGCAGGCATTTAGGCAGTAGGAGAGCGTGCAGTGCAGAAAATGTATTATCTTGCCATGTGCATCCCCATCGTTCTGCGCTCCAGGGTTTAGGGTCAGCAGCTTTGGTTCCAAACCAACAGCTTAGTGTGCAGTCCTGCTATGCCGCTATGGGTGCTTCCTGAGGGAAGCCTTTGAGGAGACTGGGGTGACCTCTGGCTACTTGCTCCAGCTCTGTGGCCACAGAGCACACATTTCTTTCTGAAGCCACTCCCTAAAGGCATGCTGGCTGGGAGAAATCAGGAAAGGCACACAATTGCACCGTGGAAGGCTGGTGGGCAGCATCTGTGCTCAGCGTAGACAACAGCTACTCCGGTCCTTCCTCGTTCTGGGATCCTATTCTGCAAGGGCAGCCTCCAGCCCTGTACTGTCCCTTCTCAGAGAATGTTCCCCAGGGAGAAGCCAGCACGGGCTTGTGGCATCCTTCTGTAGTCATGGGTTCTCTGTGCTGTGACACAGTGTGCTGTGGTCTTTTCCGCAAAGAGTAAAGACACCATGCCTCTTCAGTGGATATGGAGGCCTGGCTCTGAGCTGAGCTAGGAACTGTTGAGCTGATGGTTATGGGGGTGCAAGAGACCTGAGATGGCCACACCTGCTTCAGCCCAAGTCATGATCCAGGAAGTTGGGTGGCCTCTTGGGGAGGGAATGCAGGGAGGTGGGGCATCTGAGCTGCTGTCCAAGTGTCAGGCCCTGGGAAAACTTGGAGAGGAGAGCAGTCGGTGGGGGAGGCTTTGTTTTTGCCCCTACCTCGGCCAGTCTTTTTTCTTTTAGTTCTGATTAAGCCTGGCAGCTAATCACCTCGGAGTAGATCTTAGAAAAAAGGCCAGAAAATTCTCCTTCTCTTTGGTCCCATCCTTCTTAGGTTTTAATTCAATGTCAAAAACAGGGACTTAGAATGTTTGCACCTTGCTGAGTTTTTGGAAACCAGCCCTTTGGTGGTCAGAGATTTAAATTCACATAAACACTCAAACAAAAGCTTAGCTACAGTTTTTCAATGTATAATTTTTAAGAAAGTTTATATTTTAAAAGACCATTTTGGCTACTTTTGATACTTTTAAAATTGAATTCTTCATGAACAATGCCATAATGGAGAATGGATATTGAGGTTTGTATAGTAGGGGTTTTATAAGTATTGTTTGCTAGGAAATGTGCTTAATTTATTGTTGAAAAATTGCTACTATGGGGGCCAGTCAGCTAGGTCTACTTAAGGACCAGTTAAACATTCATTGTTCTGGCTGATTTTTTGATGTTTAACATTTTACAACTAATTGTTTATTAGTTGTAACTAATTGGCAAATACCCTCAGTGAATTTCATCAGGAAATTTGTCTAAGTGATCTTGTGTCTTCTACACTGTAAATTTCTACGCCTTGTGGTTAAAGAAGTTACTTTTATTCCTTGGGAGCTGATACTCATAAGATTTAGGTCAGAATATTGCTGTTGTACCCTAAAACCCTCTGAAATTTTTGCTTTCAGAACTCTATTTGTTGAGCTGGGGTGCAGCTCAGTGGAAGAGTCCTTGCCTGCCATGTGCAAAGCCTTAGCTTCCGTGTTTGGCACTGCAGAAAAAAACCAGAATCTGCTTGCTAGTTACTGTCACAGCTGCTGGTGTCTGCTCAGGGCTTTGCTGGCCTGAGGCAAGGTCCCAGGTACCAGTGTTCTCAGCTCTCGTGAAGTGCAGACAGGCTGGGAGGAACTCAGCTGCAGAGGTGGAAGATAGAGGCCACCCACACTCAATGACTTGCCCAAGGTCTCAAGGCCAACATCCCTGTGAACCCGGTGACCCTGGTGGATTGTTTTCCTGACTCTGTCCTTGGAAGATAGATGTCCATGACAGATGGCAGAACAGGGCAGGGGATGCTGCCTCTGGCTGGTGTCTATTGTTTACCCTTGAGTTCCCATCCCATTGCCTTCATTTCTTGTCCCTGAAGATTATTTGACCAATAACTGACAATAATGCTGACACCAAGCACCCCCCTCCATGTCATCTGGCCAGTTGGGTGTGAAGAGTCCACCCAGATAGTTTTTGTGTACTGTGTATTTCGTGAGGGGGATTTCTGGTTTTTAAAAATAATGTTGAGTTTCTTGTTGACTTATTCCTTTTTATCTTTTAAAGTATTTATTGCTTTGACAAAACAGAGTATTTTAAAATAATATTTTTCTATTGTCAACATTTTTAGACTCATACCTTCTCTTCCCTCATCAGATGTTTGAATGTTTGCTTCCCTACCAACAACACAGTAGTAGACCATACTTGTGTGTTTCTACTGATGGAGACCTCAGCATCTTGCAAACTCACATATTATGTTTGGATGGCTCAGGCTTCTGGTTTTTTCTTATTTCTAGTGCTGGATGTATGCATCTCTCATCTGCCTATTGGTTGTAGTTTCTTCCCCTTGGGATTCACTGGGTTGGGAGCCTGTCATCATCCCCATTATATTTAACCTTTGTTGCTTATATAAGACGATCCACTACAACTTACTGTCCTCATTGGCTTCCAGATCTGCTGCATTCTGGGGTGCAAATTCAGCACCTTTGGGCACCTGGCAAGTAGAATGAATGGGTGAAGGTGCTAGTGAGACAATTGGTGGCCTGTGGCCACCACCTCATTGAGGGCAACAGAAGAGGTTGACAACTGTCGTGACCTGGTGTCCTGTACATGCCCGTGCCCTGCCTAAAGGGGAAAGGACAGGCAGACTTGGGTTCAGCCAGTTATTGCCTATTAAGAGGGTAAGCCCAGCTAGACCTTTCAGTTCTATAACAGATGACAGAAATTCAGTGGGAGCTTTATTTTTTTTTTTTTAATTTTACAACAATAGCAGCAGCAATAACAACTCTCCCCTCCAAAGGTCTACTAATATCTTATTCTAAGAGTGGCACTAATTCAAAAATGTGGTCAAAATAAGAAAATGATTGTCACCTCCTTCGTGTTGTTTGTAACACTTTCACTAAAGTATCCCAAGGTTGAGTTAGCCCCTTTGGCTGCCCATCATACTCTATCTATTTGCTGTACTTAGCTAGATAGCAGGTTGAGGGAGTGGCTGCTACACTGCACAAAAAGTAATGTAATCTGCGAAGTGGGGAGTCTTAGCAGTGAGGAAGATGCAATGAGCTTGTTCTTGGTGACCCCGAGCTGGCTCCCTGTGGATGCTGCTTCCTGGCCAAGTGCTTTAGAAATCTGTTCAAGATCTTCATCCAGGAGCAACACCACATTCTCCAGTTCAGAGTTGGCAAGCTGTAACTCCTTTCCTCCTGAAGATTGAAGCTGCATTTGCCTGTCTCCAGCTTTTTGGCTCCTATCCTATGCTACATGATTCTGTCACAGATCATTAGTGGTGCTCAGTGATGTTGAATGTAGGCATTTTCAGTATCTTGGGCTTCAATTCATCCTGGTGCCAGGCATAAGGATCCATTCTCATTTTCACAGAGTTTCTATTTCCATTTTCTGTGAAATAGAAATACACTGATTGACTTCAGTGTTTTTAAAAATTGTACACATATATTCATTTTGTTTATTTATTTTGGAGACAGGGTCTTGCTCTGCAGTTTGACCTGCTCAATTTTGTAGCCCATGGCTTCTCTTGAACTCACAGCAATCCTCCAATCCTGTCTCAACCTCCAAAGTGCTGGGATTACGGGTGTGTGGGTCACGCCTGCTTCCCCTTCCTCATTTTATTTTATTTTATTTTATTTTATTTTATTTGTCTTTTTGAGACAGGGTCTCGTTATGCAGTTGAGGCTGGCCTTGAGCTCACTTTTGTAGCCCAGGCTGGTCTCGAACTCGCACCAATCCTCCTGCCTCAGCCTCCCGAGTGCTGGGATTACAGGCGTGTGCCACCACGCCCGGCTCCCTTCCTCATTTTAGATCATGTTTCAAAGAGCAAAAGCCTACGTGTAAGCTGGGCGTGGTGGCTCACGCCTGTAATCCCAGTACTTGGGAGGCTGAGGCAGGAGGATCAGTGTGAGTTCGAGACCAGCCTGGGCTACAAAAGTGAGCTCAAGGCCAGCTTGAACTGAATAGCGAGACCCTGTCTCAAAAAGACAAAAAAACAAACAAAACAAACAACAAAAAAAACACAAAAGCCTACATGTAACAGGAGAAGAACAGGGATTGAGAATAATCCCAGAGGTGATAGATTTGATCAATCATTCATGCATTCATTCAGCAAACATCCATGGTCTACTTTGTAGCTGCGAATTGTGAGAGAAGCAAACTATCTGATGCATGCTCCCCTTTCTAAGATTTTTCTTTCAATATGTTGATAAAAATGGTCTATTGGGGAGCAGTTAATGCTTAAATTCTTTTCTTTTCCTTTCTAATTTCTTATAAACTTTTTTAAAACCAGTTTTGCACATCTATAGCGGGTAATCTAAATAACTAATCTGAAGACAGCAGTATGCAATATAACAACCATTGTTTAATTCCTACTGGTTTGTTTAGTGAAATTCTGTATCATTTCTAACTTTTATAGTTTTTTAAATTCTCTAATAAAAAACAATATGGCAATAAAACAAGAGAAGGAAGTAAAGAAGCATGCCACAGGGCACTTCTGAGTATCAGAGTGAGCTGAGTCCTAGAGGGCTGGGGTTCTCATGGATTTTCAGCAGGATTAAGGTAGAGAAGCAGGCAGGGTCAGGGGCACTGTGGGCGCAGTGGGCACCACAGCTAAGTGGGCTGGGGGGTCACCTGCTGCTCAGGTCCAGCTTGTTGTGGCCTGGTAGGAATGCGAGCCCAAATGGGTAGTTCTTTTGTGTTTTAAGAGAACCCGAATTTTAAACAAAATTTCCTAATTTTCAGTGGTGTGTCAAATTTTAAGAAATCCAGTGCTACCCAAACAAACATGTCAACAGAGTAGGAAAGCTTCTGTGCCTGTTGAGCTACCAGCTTGCAGCTTCGGCCTGTGAGCAGTCTGGTAATGGTGTTGTCCATGGCCTGCAGGTAGCAGGTTGCTGTGTGCTTACCTGGGCTTTCCTCTGTGGGTTTTCATAGAGATGCACATCTCTCTTCCTCTTCTTAAGAGAGCACTGATCCCATCACGGGAGTCCTGCCTTCAGAATGTGACCCAATCCTAGCCACCTCCCAGTGCCGCAGGCCAAATGCCACATCACTGGGAGGTTGGGGGGGGGGGCTTCAGCATATGCCTTGTGGCGGGATGCAACCATTCAACACCCATACTTCCTGTTCTATTGAGGAGGGGTTTCATGTGGTTTGGTGAATTTCTTTGTTTGTCTCTGGCCCGTTGTGCTGGGAACCAACAGTCCTTGATGAAGGGGTACCTACTGGGTCCAGTTGGTGTCACCTGGAGGCCACTTTGCCCCAGGGCTCTTCTCCGTCTGTGGAAACTATGGATCCAAGGGTCCCTGCTGGCTACTTCTGTAGTTTTTACCATTAGGATTTTTATTTATTCTATTATTATTTTTTAATTCTTCTTTTTTTTTTTTTTTTTTTTTAATATTTAACTAGTTAGTTGGTACTGGGTCTCTCTACACAGCTTGGACTCATAGTAAATCTTCTGTCTCAGCCTTGCCAGCACTGGGATTATAGAGATGTGCGATACCTTGCCCGGTTTTGGTGACCAGCATAGCATGTGGTACCGGAGATCAAACCCCAGTTCTTGTGCTTGTCAGGCAGGTGCTTAGAGTACTGAGCTATCTCCCCAGGTCCAGGGTTCTTATTTGTATAACAGGGATAATCTCTCCTTTCTAGAGACTTCTATTATCCATCCATTCATTGACTATTACAAGTCATACTGCAGGCTATATACCATATTTAGCAGTGAAGGTAATCTATTTTTCTTTAATGTATCTCAGTTATATAAAGGGTATCTCATATACAAGCCCTATACTTATATGAATCCCTTTTCTTCTCTTCCTCCCCCCTTCTTCTATTTCTCTTTTCTTTTGTGCATGTGTGTATGTTATGATGGCTGAACCCAGGGCCTTCACACCAAGCTACAGCTCCAAGCCATTTTTGTTTATTTATTTTTAAATTAGTGACAAAGTTGGCAAAATCTCTGATTTATGCAGGCTGGGTGTGAACTTGTGATCCTTTTTCCTCAATCTCTCCAGAGGAATGGGATTCTAGGCATGGACTGCTAGGTGCTTGCCTTCGTTGTTGTAGTAAATTAAAAACTGGCATTGAAAGAAATAAGATAGCAGATTGCACAATGAACAGTGGTAGAGGTAGGTTTAAGTCATAACCTTTCCAACTCCTGGTTATGTACGAAAACAAGGCTCATGCCAAGGCATCATGGTGCTCTGTTATGGTTTAGCTTTAAAATTTCCTTGGATATCCTTAGGCATTTAGAGATGGGGTGTTGGCAGGTGAGTAGATCATGGGGTGCACTGAGGGTAAGTCTGTGAGCTGAGTGTACTGTTAGGAGGTGGGGCTGCATGAGGGCAGCAGGTGGAGGGTGCGTGTGACCCGGAAGGGTGCTCTCCTGTCCCTGCTCCCTCCCTCTCTCTCTGCTTCCCCGGCTGCTATGGCTTCGTCAGCTATCCTGTGCCGCTCCATTCCATCTTGCCGTTTCTGCTTTTGAGTCAGTTGAGCAGGGACTGAATGCTCTTAAAGTGTGTACAGATAAATCTCTCCTCCTTTAAATTGTAGGTGTGAGGTACTTAGTCACAGTCACTGGGAAGTCACTAATACAGGTGGTCCCCAGCTCTGTGAGATCAGACTTTCAAAGCTGTTGTCCATAACCCATGTTCTTTTTCTTCTCTGAGAGGTGTAGGCTTTGAAAATCAAAAGTGAAAACCACTGAAATGTGTCCATACGGTGTCTAAGGAAATATATAAGAAAATCCTTCAGTATTTTAACATATGGACTGCAGTGAATTTCCTTCCTTTTCTATCCTGGTCCAGACCACAAGTCTTGCTGGGACTGGGGAAACCATTTTCTAACTCCAGTTTTTTTTCACTCGCAGTTAATAGTTTGGGCTGGGTCTCTCTTGGTTGTGGGTATCTTACCAGGGTAACATGGCTTCTGCACACTGGATGTCCCTAGTAATCCTGCCCCCAGTTGTGGCAACTGCAAAATGTCTTCAGAGGTCAGATGTCCCCTGGAGGGCAAAATTACTCTCTGTGGAGAGCCACATTTCTAGCTGTTTGCCCAACTTCTCTCCTTTTGCCCATGGCCTGTTCTCCCCGTCAGCCCCCAGTGATCCTCACAGGATAAAAATCTGACCCTATCACTGCCCTGTTTGGTTTCCTTCAGTAGTGTCTCATTTCATGAGAACAATTCAGGCCCTAGATGGATTTGCACAGCCTTGGTCTGCTTGGGTCTTCCCTCTACCACCACACCCCTTTTGCTTCATGACCTGGCCTCTGTGCCTCTACCAGTCCTGAGACTTCTCTAAGCCCTGCACACACCTTCTGCCTCTCTCTGGAGCACACTTTACCACCCCAGCGCTGGCTCCTCCTTGCTATGCAGCTGTTCAAGTAGACACACCTCCACATATCCAGGTAGCCCTTACTGCCCCAGCCACTTGGGATCCTCAGCAGAACATTTAGGGCCATTGGAGAGTATTTTCTTTTGAGTTTTATTTCTTCTCTTCACCAGAGCTGAAGCTCTCTCTAAGAACAGAACTCAGGTTTTTCTTTTTAATAATTTTATTAATTAATTAATTTATTTATTTATTTTCCCCTTGTTTCAGAACTTTTGTTTATTTATTTATTTTTATGGCTGGCTCAGCCTGCCCTGAGGGCAGGGCTGGTGCAGCATGTGGTGACGGGGATCGAACCGCAGTCCCTGCAGCTGCCTAAGCTTTCCTAAGCAGGTTCTTTGAGACCACTGAGCCATCCTGCCAGGCCCCGAAGACTCAGGTTTCTCATGTTCATTTGTGTTTCTCTAACGCCCAGAGCAGCCCTTGGTGTACATGTGATCATGTTGGTTGTTGCCATTGTTTAGCAACTGATTGGAAGATAGGTGTACTTGTGATGGATTTCACACTCAAGCAGTGCAGGTATTGTGCTTTGGGACGCATGATGAAACAGAACCAACCTTTCCACAGCCCTAGCCAAGAGATAATTCTGGAAGATCTGGAGAAGGGACAGTTGTGTCCAAGAAGATCCATCTAAGGAATGACATCAATGAAGTGTGGTGAACTGGGAGCCGCTTGGAGGAATACTGCAGAGAAAATGGAATTCCCATTGTGTCTGAGATGGGATAAAAAAAAAGGGGGTGGCGGTAAAATATGGTTCCCATCACTGTCTTTGATAGACACACAATGTTCTAGAAAAGACAGTTATAAAAATAGATCAGTCAGTTGTATACAGTATACTAAGAACTGGGTCAGTACTGGAACTGGCCCTATGAGAACTTCGAGGGCAATGATGGCATTATCTGTGAGAGCTGGCAAACTTCTTAGAAGAAAGAATTTCTGGGTGTGGCTTTGAGGGGTGAGTAGGAGCCCTCCAGGGTGTGGAAGGCATTTGGGGGGGGGAGCAGAATGGGCAGGAGCATGGGGGTCACAGAGCCCGAGTGCGTGCCAAATCCTGACTCATTTGGTGCTGCTGATACCAGGAGATGGCAAGGAGCAGGGGAGCAGGGCATGCTGCTGGGCAGGAGAGGAGTTTGAAAATTCTCTTGTGGCTGTGACCTCCTGGGAATCTTTGCCTGTGTCAATGGAGTGATGAGGTACAGGTAACTAACATTTGGCATCCTAACCACGTCAGCCACACGGTTTAGCGGTGCTGAGCACATTCTCCACTGCCACCATCCATCTCCATAGCTCTTTTCGTCTTACGCAACCAAAAGCCTGTACCCACTTCACGGTGCCCTCCTCCCTACCCACCAACTACCACTCTACTTCTGGTCACTATGATTTTCACTATTCTAAATACTTCATAGGAATGGACTCATCACATACTTGTCTATTAGGGCCTTGCCTATTTCCCTTAGAAGAATATCTTGGAGGTCCATTCACGTTGCAGGTGTGTCAGACTTTCTGTGTTTCTCCAGCTGCATACTGATCCATGGTGTGAGTGGTCTGCACTTTGCTTGTCCCTTCGTCCTTTGATAAGACATTGGGTTACTTCTGTTTTAGCTACTGTGAATGACGTTGGAGCAAACATGGGTGTACGGATTTAAGAGCCTTGATTTTTTAACTTTTTCTTGTTTATTGATGTAACACATGCATAGTAGTGTAAAAGCTTCGAAAACACAGAAAAAATATTTGAAGAAGGAGAAAAATAAAACCTAGAAGCCACCACCTGAGACAGTCACTGTGAACATTTGGTCGTTAACTTTAGGGCTTCCCCTCTCTATCTCTGTCAGATTTGTTTATGTTTGACTATAACAAAAAATGAGCTCATAAATTTTGAATGCCAAGCTATAACAATAAAACTGATAGGCAAATAATGATAAGAATATAGGGTCATGGGGTAAAATAGAGAGGGTCTGACTTAAAAATGAACAGCCTGCCAAGTAAGGACACCAGTAAGAGTGATGCTCATCTCCACCTTGATTCCCTGGGGGAGGCTGTTGGCTTGTGGAAATCCAGCCTGTTGTGGATATGGGCTTGTGTTGGCCACTTCTGTCCCAGCCTTTTACAGATTTTTATACAGTTTTCATCAACATGCGCTCATTCATCAAGAACACCCCCACCACAACCTCTGTGCCAGCTGTTTTTCTGTTTGTTTGATACTGGGAAGAATTGAACTCAGGATCTTGCGCTTGCCAGGCAGGTGCTAGGCCACTAAGTGTGCAAGCTAGGATTTCCCACCTTTGCAACCTTTTCCAGTCTCATATGCCTCGTGGTACCCAGGCAGCATTTCCTGTCTCTAGCGGGAGTGTTTATGTGTTTCTGGGGATTGAACTGAGGGCCTTCACATTCAGCTATATCTTTAGCCCTTTTAAAAATTAATGAGTTGATTGATCAACCAATCTATCTATTAATTACAATTCTGAGACAAGTCACTGGGCTGCTGGCAGGAGGATACTTGGTTCAGGGCCAAAACTCTTCCTTCAGCAGCCCACAATGCCTGTTCTTTGAGGCATCCTCCTTCCCTGTGGCTCTGTTGGTCTTCCCTGGTCACTACTGGTACTTTCTGGATTCCTGATTGCTTGTTTGCTCCCCAAGATGGTAGTCTGCTATCCTCTTACTGCCGATTTCTGGTGAGGGTATTTTCCATTTATAGTTTACTGTAAGTCAGCAAGTTTCCCAGACATTGTCAAAGAGGAAGGCCTGGATTCATAAAGCAGCCTCAGGCTTCCAGAGGGATGGGATAGATCCTAAGAAGCCTTACTGGATAGCTCATAGTGCCACTTTCAGGAACAAGGAAGAGTGGGTGTCATTTCTGTGATTTGATTTGTACCAAAGAATGCCAGCAGGCTGAGAACATGACTGCTGTCTGCCTGTGGTTTCAGCAGGACACTTTGAAGCAGTGCTGGTCATTTCCAGTGTCTTCCCTTGATTAGCAGCCTGTCTACATAGGATATTTTGCACTCCCCTGGATATATCACCTTAAAGAAACTGAGGCAGACCAATAGTCACTCCTAGTTGATGACTCTTTGACCTCTTGCCCAGATCATCTGGACTCCATCCAGACTTGTCTCCTGGCTACGGTCTCTAAGTTGATTTGTCCCTTGACCCTCAGCTTATCTAACGGTCTATCCTGGCTTGATCCTCCTAGTTCCAGCTGTATCCTGAATATCCCTGAGTTTCTGTATCTCATACATAGCATGACATCACCATGAAAACTTTGCTCCGAAGATGGCAGAGACCAGACTACTCTTTGCCAGAAATACAGAATTGTTATGGGGAAGAGTGGGAAAGAAATGCTGAACTCCTAATGATGGCTTGATGAGCTTAGCCAATATGATCCAGCTTTACAGATTAAGAGCCATATGTTACACTAAAATGAAATGAACAGGCCATCCTACTCTCAGCATTCTTCCCCACTATTTCCAATGACACAAATCTGCTTTCTATTCCATCCCCTGCTCTCACAGACTTTATTGTTCTGGGGGAAGATACCTTATAACTTGTCATTATGAAAGCATTGAGGGTTATGGAAGGGCTGGTGCAGTGTAGGGGAAGCCTATAGCAAATGGGCCTAAGTGATGGAAAATGTTGTTGACGATTTTCTGATATTGATCTGTCAAGTTGAATGGTACTGGCTAAGCTTATCAAGCCATCATTACCTCCAGAACTCTTTGGGATCCAAACAGAATCACCTTTCCATTTAGAGAAGGGTCAGAAGTTACACAAATATTTAAGGAGTCTAAGTGCTTCTAAGAGAAAAAACACATCTCCAGGTGTAACAGATAAAGTGGTTCCAGAAAGCGAATTGTACCGTGGCTCAAGCGTGAGTGTGTGGATTAGTTGCCCCTGTACAGGATGGCAAATTCAATCATGCTTTGAGGGTGAAATGAAAGCCAGGAACCAACTGAAGAGGACTGAAAACTGTCTTGGTTGGAGAGAATGAAAGTGAAGCCACAGAGAAGCAGAGCCAAGGACCTGGAATGTGGCAGGAGGTGGCGAGGATGTGGAGGGCGTGTTCTGAACAGACTCATGGGGGCCTGGGTTTGAGTCATGACGGGACAGTCAGCTGGATAGGCCTGAGTGGTCAGGTTTTACTTTACTCAGCCACAGTTTCCTCATTTGAAAAAAGAGGGATAATAACATTTCATGGTGAGTGTGAGTGTGTGGGTTAGTTGAAGTAACACCCATCAGCGTTTCCAGCACAGTGCTTGGCACTCAGCAGCATTCATTACCTGGCGGAAGTGCAGCCGAAGCCGGAAGTGGGTACTAGTGTTCAGCTTCCTGGACCTGCGCCTGAGTGGAGAGGAGGTGCTGTCTGGAAGGTGGGACCAGCTGGCAAGGAGATGTCAGAGAAGACATCAGAGGCGGGAGCTGCCCATAGGGTAGCTGGGAAATGGGGGCAAGTATGCTGCCTGCTTTGCTTATTGCAAAAACCTAGTGAGGCTTCTGGGTCCCCTTGGAGGATCTTGTGAGACCCCGTGGTCTCCTCCAAAACCACAGACTTGAAATCTCTGGCAATGGATCACAGGGACCTGCACTTTGTAAGGGCTTTAGGTTTCTTGAACTTGAAGTACTTAGCCCAGGAAGTGTAGTAAACGCTGCACCTTGACTGTATTTTTGTTGTTTTGTATTTTCTGATTCTGGGGATGAAACCCAGGGCTTTGTACCTGCCAAGCAAGTGCTGACCCCAAGCTGTACCTCCAGATTGCATCTATTTTTCAGGATGTATGACCATTTAAGTCAAATAGACTATTGATGTGTGGGTGAGAAACCTCCAAAGTACATGCATGTGTGCGTGCGTGTGTGTGTGTGTGTGTGTGTGTGTGTGCGCGCGTGTGTGTGTGTGTGTGTGTGTGTGTGCGTGTGTGTAGTACCCTTCCATTAAAAAAAAATAGGGGGCATGTGAAAAGATTCTGATGGCTTTCACACATTCGTTGTGATGTTTCTCCTTCAGGGCGAGGCATGCAGACTGAGAAAAGAGGGCAGAATTGTAGTGACAGGGACTATTAGAGAGGAGACTTGATGGCTTTCATTCTGAGTGACCGCTAAAAATGTATCATTTCTCATCTAGTGAGACTCAGTCTTAAAAAAAAAAAAAAAATATATATATATATATATATATATATATATATATATATATTTCTCATTAAAAACCCCCAGAAAGTTGACAGTAACTAGAGAATTTATGTATTTCATAGTGTTGAGATCAAACCCAGGGGCTCACATATGCTAAGCACATGCTCTAGTACTGAGCTATACCCTACCTCAAAGGAAGGAGTTTATTGCAAAATTTCTGACATGGTGATATGTCCGTGTAATTCCAGCTGCTTGTAAAGTTGAACAGGAACATCTGAAGCTCAAGCCCAACCTGGGTGACTAAACAAGACCTTATCTCAAAATAAAAACTAGAAAGACTGGGGATGTAGCTCATCGTGAATGCTTTGGTTTCAATTCTTAATACTGCTAAAACAAACAAACAAATAAACAAACAGACAAACAAAACAAAAGCCTCTCCTGCTATAGAAGAGGATCACACATCAGCTGAATTGTGAATAGCATGAGATATTAGTTATGTTTAAATTTCTGTGGCATCACTATATATTGTAAGAAGGCTTGTGGACATACTTGTTAATATTTCTTTGGATTATTCCACGGTGGGGTGAGGAAAACATTTTCCCATAACACCTCATAATTCTAAAACTTCCAGGTCCGTCTTTCAATTCCCTGGGTTTAGTTCAGAAAGCATCATGGTACTCCAGCCATGGCCCAGGACTTAGAGCCCTCAACCTGGCAGCCACCCCTACCATGTCTTTTGAGTGTGTCCATGTTGAGGGCATTGTCAGCTCCAAAGGGAAGTCACTTTGAGGTTCGAATGTGGTGTGTGGGAAAGAAAACTCTGCTGTGATGAAACAACAATCATTATTTATATCGTTCATCTCACTCCTGCCCAGGCCACGCTGTTACAGAGGGTTTGTTTATTGTCTGTCTCCTGGTGAGCCTCTTGAGCACAGGCTCTTGCTGTATTCATCCTGAGTTCCTGTGCTCAGACTCTGTGGCCTAGGAGGCATTCAAAGAGAGTTCTGGAATAGCTATCAAGGTAGGAAAATATATGCACATTCAGGGCAGACCTATAAAAATAGTCAGACAGGCGTCCAGCAAACATTACCTTGCTTTTCTGTTTAAAGAAATTAAAATGAAATTCATCCAAGTCCTAAACAGAAATGATATTGATAGGAGAAAACAAAGAACATTCATTAAGGAAAGTTTAATTGTGCAGTTTTTTTTTTTTTTTTTTTTAAAGAGACAGAGCCTCCCTCTCCCTCCTCATTACCGTCAAAAGCATAGCCGTGGTTTCTGAGAGGGGAGGATGAATGGAAGGAGATTGTGAAAGGCAAACCCTGATGCTCCTGGAGAGAAGTCTCCTAAGAAACAACAGTGGCCTGATCTGAGCTGGGCTTGTTTTTCAGGACCTTGAAGTAGCCTTTGCAGGGCTCCTTAGGCAAGGGCTATTGGCCTCCACCTCAGGCCTCAGCCAGGAACCACAAAGTCCCATATTTCCCCTGAAAATGGGGAAAAGTCCCATTACTTGATTAAACTGGAAGCTTATCCAGAATCCAACATGGGGGACTCTGGTACCTCCAAGACCCTGATAGTTATCACAGGAACAGCTGAGGGAAGGCCAGAATCATCTAGTTGCAGAGTCCTGCAGTTAGAAAAGAGTTTAGGCTCAGTCTGGTCCTCTTGCCCTTTTTTGCACACTGCTGTGACCCTGTGCAATTTTTTTCTTTCTCTCACACCAGGTCCCTAAATGCAGGGCAGCCCAACAGCACTGGCAGTAGGTTCCTGGTTGACAAAACAGATTGCTGTCAGCCAAGATGAAGTCTGGTAGCTTGCTAGCACTGTCCTGTGCACTGTGCTAAATGAGTATTTGGATGAGGGTGTCTGTGTACTTGTCTAGTTTTGGGATGGCAGAAGCCCAGAAATATAGGTTTGGGACAGCTGACACTCAGTGCCCTGAGGAACCATCCTGAGTTGAAAATATGTATAGGTAAGTGATGAAACCTAACCTATGGACATCATAGCCTAGCCTTTTTGGGATACCTACAGTAGCCTACAGTTGGGCAAAAGCACGTATCTAATGTGAAGTCTGTTTTATAATCCAGTGTTGAGTAGCTCATGTAATTTATTGAGTGCTGGTGTCTAAAATCCACTGCAAGCACAGCACACTTCAGAGTCTGCTTTTCCTCTGGTGTTCTTGCGGCTGGCTGGGAGCTGTGGTTTGCTGTTGCTGCCCAGTATTGAAAACAGTTTCATGCTGTGTATCACCACCCTGGGAAAAGAGCAAAATTCAGAATCTGAAGCAGGATCCCCTACTTAGTTTGTATTGCTTTTGCATCATTGTAAAGGAAAAAGGTGCCTTGGTGTGGGGCCATGTGTAGTTGGGTTGTTGGTGCTAGAGGGGTGGCAGCCCAGAGCTGCTATTCTAGCTTGTGACTAGGACAAGTCTTGACATGGTGTGGAACCTCGGTGTCCTCATGAATAAAGCCAAGACAATGATCTGATGTCAGGGAGTTATGTGGGAGATTAAGTGAGATAATGCAGATCAATAAATCACAGCTACAGGAGTGAAACTGCAGCCCGAGTCAGGTAGATCTGGGTTCCAACTTCCTATTCAGATGCCTGCTCTGCCACTTGGTACCTGGAGGATGCCAGGAGCCATCAGTGAGGTTCCAGTCCTCATCCTTGGGCTGCTGTCTGGGTGCCTGCCCTGCAAGGAGGAGCTGGGTCATGTAGCCCCAGGGACTAATGATATCTCTTTGGCTGAGGGTTGAAATATTCCATGGTTCACGAGGAGAAAAATTCAACTTACTGTTTGCTAGTCCAACACTGAGCAGCAGGCTAGCGATAGTCTGTAGGCCACGCATGTATTTTGTTGAAATGTACGACAACCCCTGGCGATTCTGCATACATGTCTGTGTTTCTGACTTTAAATATATGTGGAGAAGCTGTGCTGTGCTGTCAGTGCAGTCCAACTTGGCCTAAGCTGAGCAGCAGTGGAAGCCTTTTGTTCCCTCTCTTTCCCTCTCTCATAGCCACTTCTTCATCCCTTTACCCCCCCCACACACCCCCTTTCTGCAGGCATTGGGGTCCACCGCCCTAGGATTTGGCCAAGACAATTTTTTGTCTCCAGTTCTGCTGTATGGATTTTATGGTGAGACCTGTGTGACAGCATTAACACATGATCCAATGTCAAATGTCAGAATGTCTCTGCTGCCCTCATCCTCTCAGATTTCAGACAGACACTCATGGTCATCATAGCTATGTACTGCAGAATCAAACAATCAAACATGGTCACTGTGGACTGCGTGTACAACCATGGTCCCAGAAGATGTCACGGGCTAGTGGTGGCATAGGCATCTGAGCGTGTGAAGCATTTGATGTCCATATGATGACCGAGTCGCCTACCCATGTGTTTCTCAGAATGAGACTCTCACTCTCCCATTGCTAATGGATGCGCTTCTCCCTTCCTGTGTAGCCTTCCTTCTCCTCAAGGATGTTTGGTGCTGGAGTCAAGGGTGGAACTGTCCTGCAGGAGGAGCACTTCGTGTTCACCCTTGAAGGAAATGGGGGTATCTCAGGAGCTGGATGCCACAAAGGACCCAGCAGTAGTGTGGACGATGTCCTTAGTCACTCTTGTGGTCACTGTAGTGCACTGTGTATAATTAAGAATTCTTCCATCTAAGTTGACAGTTTGAACACCCCAGCACAGTTTGCAAAAAGCAGTTCTGCCCAGTGGGGTCCCAGGGCTCTGCTCGTCACTGTGAAGGCAGGGCTGAGTCCCAGCTTCATCATTTACCCATTGCTTGGGCCGGTCATGTCCATCCATGCTCGGTTCCTTCTTCTTTCACACGGGTGCCTCTTTGGACTCTCGTGAGGATTAACAAGACACTCCATGCCCAGTGCTTGCTGGGTGTCCACAATGTGAGCCACACTGGCCACGGGCTCATGGTTGTTATTCTTACCCAGATTCTGAAGGCTTGATTAGATCCAAGAATGAAATTTAGAAGAGCTGCAGCACACCCAGCAGCTCCCAAGCAAAGTTAAACCCACTAGCATGTTTTGTTTGGCTTTGCTACATTTGCAAAAATGAATTCATTTCCAACATTTAAAATCAGAGTTCTTAAAGATGCCGGAAAGTTTGCATAAAAATCCAGACTTTTGGCACCTCTTGCAAAGTGGGAAGATAAGTCTTAGAGGTAAAACCATGGGCTGCCCCCTTCTAAAGGACACAGTTTACAGTACTTTTTTGGTCCACTTTGCTCATTGTTGCTGTCTGCTGGACTCTGGTGAGCACCTCAGTTTTTTGACCTGGAGGAATGAATTACCCTGCAATTAAACCTCATAAATATAAATATGATTTCCTTTGGGGAGGGTGAAGAGCAGGTTGTGTTTATCTGTGAGGATCCACTGTGCCATTGGTGTTACTGATGAAGTATAGTGGTACTGGCTCAGTAGTCCATGTGGAGGGGAAAGTGTGGTCATGGTTTTCTTAAAAGAATCTACTGAATACGCATACCATGGCTGGGTGCCTTCCACAGTGCAACATGCAGAAGGACTGAGATTTAATTGGGAGAAGTATAAAGTTTTGCCTCTAAGGCTGGAAACCCAGCCCAGGATGGGCTGGGTTGTGCTGAGCCACAGTTCTTTTAAAGTTCTCACAGGTGATGGGTATTGGTGGGAGTCGCTGCAGAGCTGCTGCCAACAAAGTTAATCTTATTTGCACTGCATTTATGGGAGTCCGGTGTCTGCAAGGCCTAATAACTAGAGCTGTCTGAAAGGGACAGGCAGCCACCTCGGGAAGCCTTGATCTCCTCAGGAGGAGGTGTTTGAGGCTGGGTGAGATGTGCCCATTTCAGATTGCCAGAGGGGATTTAGAAAAGAGAGGAAGAGGGAAGGGGAGAGAGAGAGACAGAGAGAGAGAGAGAGAGAGACAGAGAGAGACAGAGAGAGAGACAGGCAGAGAGACAGAGACAGAAAGAGACAGAGACAGCAAGAGAGAGAAGGGAGAGGGAGGGAGAGAGAAGCAGAGCAAGACAGAACAGACAGAGATAAAGAGACAGAGAGACAGAGAAACAGACAGAAAGAAACAGAGACAGAGAGACAGAAGAAAGAGAACCAGAGACAGAAGAGAGAGAGACAAACAGAAGGACAGTCTCTCTGTCTCTGTCTCTTTTCTCTCTGTCTCTGTTTCTGTCTGTCTTTCTTCTGTCTTTGTGGATGCTGGTAGTCTCTGCTCTCTGCAGCCCAAAAGAAAAAAAAAAATACATTATGGATGAAAGGAAAACTTGCTTTCAGACAGAGGAAAAAGGGCATGCTGTGAAGGTGGGCTGGAGGCAGCTATTCTGTGCAAATGAAAATATGAAGTGCCAGTTCTCACCCAGTCACTTGGGCGGCAGATGCTGCTGGCCTGCCCTACGCCTGACCTCTAGCCTTGCTTCGCAGACACAGCTATGTAGCACAGGGTCTGTTTTGCACATTACTGGTAAATTTTTAAGCTGAACTTTTATGCAGAGCTTGCAGACTGATGGCACACGCGCCGAATCCAGCCCTCTGATGTTGTATTTGGCATGACCCGTGTCTTCTAAAAATGTGAATTGAGTGCCAGCACATAAAAAAAGAGGAGATTTCACATAAAATCTGGGCTTGCAGCACCTTTTCGAAGAGTCAGAAGGTCTGGCCACACTGGCCTGTGGACTGGAGACAGTGCCACTCAGCCTCTGTTTGAGCCTTCACATAGCTGCAGCTCTTTATCTTGGTCCCCAGCCTATAGCACCTGCCTGCACAGCTTGCTCCACCCCTGGAGGTACCATGCTTTGTGATGCCTGGGGCCACAATTTTTTTTTTTTAAATGTCTTATTTATTTATTTATTTATTTATTTATTTATTTATTTATTTATTTTTTCTTGTTTCAGAACCTTTGTTTGTTTATTCACTCATTTTTATGGCTGGCTCAGCCCGTCCCGAGGGCAGGGCTGGCGCAGCATGTGGTGCTGGGGATCGAACCGCGGTCCTTGATGCCACCCAAGCTTTCCCAAGCAGGTGCTTTAGACCGCTGAGCCATCCCGCCGGGCCCCCACAATTTGTTTTTAAGGCCCTGCACCATCAGGGACCACCTCAGAGTGCCTCCTGGAACTCATCTTGTTTATGCACCCAGCACGAGGGCAGGTGCTTGGGAGCTGAGGTGCTTGGGAGCTGAAGCTACCCCTGGAAGGGCCCTACGGCTCCTACACAGCCCCACATTATTATTTCCAGACAGCAAACACCCCTGCAGCACTCTGGACTGATTCCAGGGCGCCTCCTGGCTTTCCCTAGCTTGATCCAAGTGTCCATCTTCAGAGCTACCAAGCTGTGGGGTAGGTCTGGAGATGTATGGAGCACTGGTTTTCTGTCCCACAGCAGAGTCCTCCAGCTTCACGAGCTGACCATCCTGCAGGCAGGTGGAGGAGCAGAAAGATGAGGTGGATTCAGTGGAATGATAGATATGGTCCCCTCAGGGGTGTCCTGGGCTCGCTGCTCATGCTCAGAAGCTCCAAGTTTCATATGAAGTACTGTGATATTGTGAAAGACATTATTTGGCCTCTATGCCAGTTTCCTGGTACATATTCAGCTCCTAAAATGCTTGGAGTTTTCAAAGGACTAAGTGTCATTTTGTGAGAATGAGTTAACCAGTGGCTCTAGTCGCTGGGTAGTTTCAGGCTAAGATCTGGTCACTAGAGAGAGGGTCCTGCCTGGACATCCTCGTCAAAGGAGGACACTATCATTGCTGCTTCCTGTGTTGGGGTCCTGCTGTCTGCTACTAGACCTGCTTGGCTTTGCCTGGGCAATTCCATGGGTATGAATGAGAAACAGAACAGTATCTAAATGAGTTGTAGTTAACTGGTCTTGGAGGTCTGGGTGAGTGTACCCCATCATTGCTGTGGATATCATGTGGAGGGGCTGGGGGCATAGGGCATGCATGTGAGGAGTGAGCACAGGCATCTGTAGTAGGGTGTGGGACAGAGCCCAGTATTCTCTTCTGCTGGAGCTCCATGTGCCCTCCAGGGCCCAGGGCCTCTGGAAGGGCTGTGTACAAGTAAGTGGTCTACAAGGAGCCCTTTCATGCCCATGTAGTGTGGGGCGTTCATTAAAACTTTGGGAGTGGTACTTGTTTGTCACCCAGTGTCAAAATGAGCAAGTGTGTGTGTGTGTGTGTGTGTGTGTGTGTGTGTGTGTGTGTAAAAACATGGATGATTTGCAGCTGAGCTAAATCCCCAGCACTTTAATATTTTTCATCTGAGACAAGGCTTCAATGAACTGCCCAGACAGCACTTGATCTTGTGATCCACCTGTCTCGGCCTACCAGAGTGCTGGTGCTCCAGGCGTGCTCTGTCACACTTGGGCCAATTGGTGTTCTTCAGTGGAAGAAAATGGAACCTCCTGCAGCCATCCATGAACCTGCAGCTGTGCACTTTGCCTATGAAGGATGTATGGTTCCTCTGAGTAGCAGGTTCTTGGAAACAGTGGACCCCTTGAAGCCCTTTGTGTCTGTACTCTGAGTGGCTCATGGGGATTGGAGAGGAAACACCTTTGGAATGTCTGACAAGAAGCAGGAGGCAGGGTGACTCTCATTTGCCTGTGGCTTGCACAGCACATTCCTGTCCTGTTGCATTCTGTCTCCTAACAGGACTGTGTTGCATATGGAGTTGGGCTGATGTCCCATTCCACAGGCCAAGATCTCCTCTGGACTTTGGCTCACTGGTCCCCCAAAATGCCTACAAAGAAAAGAGCATGGTGTTTAATTCCTACTAGAATGTGGAAAACACTGTGATGTGTTCCTTCCTTAACAATTCCAAGCTCTTGTGTATAAGAGGATCTGGTAAGTCCTTGAAGAAACTCATCTGGCATTCCCAGAATTCATCACCATAGATACTGCTTTCTTTTATAGTACACTTATTGGTATCTTCTAGATATAAAAAACTTTTGGAAAGGGCCACATAACATTGTGGGCCTTGTGGATCACGTAGTCTCTGTTGCCTCACCGGATGCTGTTGTAGTACATAGACGGCGGAGAACTAAGTGGAGGTGTCTGTGTACCAATAGAATTTTATTTAAAAAACAAGACCTATGGATTAGGTCTGATTCCTGAGCTGTAGTTTGCTGCCCTGTGTCCTGGAATGAGCTTCCTGCCATCCATCCCCTAGGAAATAGAGCCAGCGGAGGAGTCCTAGAGAAGGACTGTGCTCTCTGACCTCAGAAGAGTTGGCAATGGTGGTATTGTCTGATCATATGTGGCTCAGAGGCTGACTGCCTTGCTCAGGGCATGTGGCTGCTAAGAGCTGTCCCAGATATGTCACCAAGATCTTGATGATGGATGGTACTTATTTTTCATGGTTCTCTGCTCTTCAGGAGTGAAAGTCCTAGGATGAGGGCAAAACACTACTAGCGTCTGCTCTGTGCTGTCACAATGATGCACATCTTGGTGCCTGTTGAGGTTTGCGGGCAGAGGTGGCCTCAGTGTAGCTGTAGTAGCATTAGCATCAATACGCATGCATGTGGCTGATAGGTGGGCCCTCCAGCGAGAGGTCATTGGGAGATGCTAAGTGGAAGATTCCCTACTGCTGTTTGAGTGGAAGTTCGTCGTGATATGTCAGTCAGTATGCAAGCATTCACTAAATACCTAGTGTGTGCCCTTTCTGCTGTTTCCTGTTGTGCATGTGACAGAAACCAGCTGCAGTGATAGCACTGCAATAATGGAATTTATTACAGAGATGCAAAATGTCCTGTGGAAACGCAGTTGGTTTCAGAGTATCTTAGGCCAGGAGTGAGGGTCCCAGGAAGCCTGCTCCGCACTTGGGCTCCTTTCTCACTTTGCAGCAGCCCAGCCATTTCCAGGACAAGGGCCACTGGGCAGATGGACCACAGCGGCCCACAGCTCTTGAGTGCATGGTTTAGTTGAGGTGAGAATTGATCTCCAGGACTGCAGAGTATCTCTCTTGCTCCTGTTCATATTCACATTCTCTTCTTTCTCTCCTTGTCCTCTGAACTCCACTACTCTATCGAGGTCACTCTTGCACCACCACTGCATTGCTGCTCTGGGGCTGATGACAGGATGGTGACAGCCAGAATCTCCCCTTCTCCTTGGGGCAGGCATCTCCCAGAAGCGGGTCTGTACGTGCCCCGGCAGACCTGGTTAGGTGCTAAGGACTAAAGGCAGATCTTTTTATTACCTAGTGTTTATAAATTAACAGAAAATAAATATATAACAGTGATAATATCAGACGAGCTCTGTTGTTTCCTTAGACAATGAAATTGATAGTATCATTTCTAATGTTTTTTTTTACTATTTTTATTCTCTCTAAAAAATTTTTTAAAAGTCCAAAAAAGGATGATAGTATAAACATGGACTAATTTCTCTGTGCAGATATTGAGTACCAAAAGAGACAGGTGAAGAGGCACATACCTGTAATCCCTGGGCTCACAGAGGCTGAGGGAGCAAGGTCACAAATTGGAACTACGCCTGGGCAAGTTAGTGACTTAATGAGACCCAGTCTCAGAGAGAGAGAGAGAGAGAAAAAAGATGGAAGCCAGAGAGGTTTGTGTGGGCTGGGCTGACATCTTTATGAAAATACTTATTTTATTTAATGATTAGAACGTAATAATTACATGTATTTCTGGGACATGGTAACCAACATCCGTCTTTTTAACTGCTTCTCTTTTCTCCTCCTCCTTCTTCTTCTCCTCCTCCTTCCTCTTCCTCTTCCTCTTCCTCTTCCTCTTCTTCTTCTTCTTCTTCTTCTTCTTCTTCTTCTTCTTCTTCTTCTTCTTCTTCTTCTTCCCATGTATATGGTACAGGGTCTCACTACACACTTTGGACTCATAGTTATCCTCCCATTTTCAGCCTCCTCAGCCCTGAGATTACAGGGATGTGCCATTACACCTAGGCTCAGTGGCTGGCTCAGTGCACCTCTGGGGGGGCCGGTGGGGAACGCAGTGCCTGGGATCGAACCCCAGTCCTTGAGCTTGCCTAAGCAGATGCTTAGTCTGCTAAGCTATCTCACCAGCCCCTTATCTGCTTTTCTTTGGTGATGAGCACATTCAAAGTTCTCTAGCTATTCTGCAATGTACATGGCTATCATCTTATCACTGGGAAGAACACCAGAACTTATACTTCCTATCCTACTGTAACTTTGTTCCCTCTGACCAGACCCTCCTGCCCTCCCTTCCCCGGCATCTGAGAACCACCCTCTACTCTTTACTTTTTTTTTTTTTTTAATGTATTTTTTTAGTACAGGGTCAACAGGGTCTCACTACACAGATTAGACTCTGTAGTGATCTTTCTGTTTTCAGCCTCCCAAGCACTGGGATCACAGAGGCGTACCACCATGTCCAGCCTCAATCTCTATCTCAGCACACCCTGGGGGCAGGGCCACATGGCTTGTGGTGTCAGGGATTGAACCTACTTTTTACTTCTATGAGAACAACATTTTAAGATTCTGTGTAAGAGGCAGATCATGTGGCAGGTATCCCTGTGTCCTTGAATCATTTCACTTAACATAATGTCCTCCAGGCTTACCGACACTGTTGCCAATGATAAGAATTTATGATTGCTTAGTTCAGTGTCCTGTCTGGGTGCATGGGTGCCACATTGTCTCTATCCACTCATCTGCTGCTGCACACTTAGATTAAGTCTGTTTGGTGGCCATGGTGAACAACGCTGCAACAGACAGGGGCACAGGTGTCTTGCCATGTCCGGATTTCAGTGCCTTTGGATATGTACTGGAACCCTAAGGAATGGCCTAATGCAGCAAATAGACATTCCCTGAGTTTTGACCAGGCAGGGCAGGATGGATGAAACTTGTACAGAACATGTGAATGGCACTGGAGGTTTCCTGACAGGAGCACAGAGCTGAATCTGCAGAGAAGGGGGGAATCAGGAAGTGTTGTTGGACACCAGTCCATGGCAGTCTGTTAACTGTACCTGGAGATGCCAGAAGTAGACCTGTTTCCCTGGGGAGAGGCAGCTCCATGTCTGCAAGAGGAGGTCGATGGTGGCAGGTTCATGGGGCTATGAAGGTCAGAAGTAAGACTTGGGTATTGGGGAAATGCCAGCAGCATGGTGGAAGATGCCATCTGCGAGAAGAGAATTGGGGAATGAGGCAGAAACCCTGGAATCAGCATTGGGCACCTATGGCTATGCAGGATGGCAGCAAGGATGACATCATGGATCCTTCACCCAGCCATGCCTTACCCCACCAGTGCTCCTGCCAGCTGTCCTCATGGCTTTGAATCTTGTATCCCACAGTTGGTGAATCATGTGAGGATCAGTGGCTTAAGAGGCCATCCCAGTGAAGTGACACTTGCATTGGAGCAGATGTCTTAAATGCTTGCAGCCACTGGCAAGACAGTGTCTGGGGCTTTAGACAAAGGCAATACACTAAATGTCATCTGTGGCCTTTGTAGAGAGCACCCTTGTTTGAGGATGTGATGACCAGCTAAGATGTCTTCTGTCCAGCAGAAGAGAGCAAGCCCTGCTCCTGAATGCTGGTAGGGCAGCAGCTGCTGGGCCACATGTGTCACATGTAACCGTCTTGGTGATACCTTCAGGGAAGAGGGCAGCCTGTGTAGACAGCACAGGGGAAGGTCAGCTTTCTATGTTTATTGTCTTGAAGACAAGGTTTGCTAGAGGGGTCTTCCTTGAAGAGGACCACAAGATGCTTTGGTCTCTTGGAATGACCCAGAGTGGGTCTAAGCTGGCAGGCTCATGGCTGCCATTATCTAGAGGTAGCTTTATTGGACTCTCAAGTTGGGGATGAGAAGTGAGTTCTGGTTGTTGTGTTATTGCGAGGTCAGCAGTGGTGGTCAGCTTGATGCTGGGCAGGGGTTGAGGCTGTGCTGCAGGGTGCAGAGGAAAGAGGCCCATGTCTCTGGGCCTCAGATATCCCCCCTACACTTTAGGCAACCTCTTCCCTCTATCTGGTCTTACTTCTTCTCACTCCTCAATTTATCAACATTTAAAAAATCATGTCTGGCTGTCACTCATATCTAGGGTGGGTATGAATAGTCCAGCTGGCCAGGCTGGGGCCTCTACTAGAGCAGTTTTCTTGGAAATCTTCCCATATCCAAGATGACCAATTTGGGGTCTGGGTTCAATGATAAGCCTTCTGAATGGTTGAGCCCCTCCTAAAGTCAGGGGTACAAGCTAAGCACTGACTTCCAGAAGTACTCTGAGTTACCTGGAGCCTAGAGAGACACTAATGTAGCCCTGATCCTGTTACTGTGCTTAACAAACCATTGCTTGTGTTTGTGAAGTTGGGGCTCTAGCACACCCCTGCTGGGGCAGGCCAGGCACAGGTAGGCAAGGTTCCCTCCAGCCCCTACTGTGCCACTGTGCAACTGCTTGCCTCTTCCTCTCTGTAACTCTCAGTGGCTCGGCTTTTGTGACCTGGGCTCTGCAGTGGAGACATGTGACCCTATACAGAAAGGTCCAGAAACCACAGGTGTCCTTTTCATTATAGTGAGTTGGTCTGCCTTTTGGTCCCTGGGTCACTGTATGTTCTCAAAGAGTGCTCTGGTCTAGGAACATGAAAAAAATAAGGCTGATGTAGTGATTTTTCCCATCAATGTTATGGTATATAATTAAGACTTAGTCTTTTTTCCAAGTGTTGTGATTTGTGTCTGGATCTTCCCCCAAACCCTCATTTTGCCCTGAGGGTGGGCTTTTAGAGGTAGCTGAATCTAGAGTCTGTGATTGGTTCTTGGTCTAGTGCTGGGATTGGGGATGTGAGTGCTACACCTGACCTAGGGTAGTACAATATTAAAGGAGGAGAGGAGGCTTACTTCTCCCTTTTGTTCTTGTTGCTTTTGGTATTTTCCACTGCTATGAACTGTTATCCCTCTACCTTGTACCACCCTGCCTTGGAGTCAGCTGGTTATGAACTGAAACCTCTACAAACTGTGAGCCAAATAAACCTTTTCCTCCTTAACTTTAAGTGTTGGGTACTATGTCTCAACAATGAGAGAAAAGTAACTTAGACCGAATCTAGTATGAGAGAAGTGGGGTCATTGTTGTGGCCTTATCTGACCATGTAATTGAAAAGCCTCTGGAAATGACTTGTGGGAAGAGTCTGGAAAGGCTGAGAGATGTTGTCTGAAAAAGTAGAGCTGGAATGCTTTAGGCTGTATTGGAGATTCTGTTCAGAGCTCAGAAGACCAAAAGACTCATAAACATCCTGCTGGTAAAGACTGGGCTTGAGAGATTTCTGCTAGGAAGGACTGCATTGGCCGTTGGACTCCAGATGATGTCTGTTATGATTGGCAAAAAGTTTGTTTGCATTTTGTTCATATCAAGATACTGCCTGGGGCTGAGATTAAGGGAAGTGGACTAATGAACCTAGCAGAAGAAATTTCAAGGAAGTTGAATGTTGAAGTTGTGGCATGGCTACTGTTGGGGGCTTTTAGCCAGATCTGTGTTGAGACTCAAGAGGAAAGAGCTCAGAAAAATTATTTAAAATGTGAATTTGTCCAGAAGGGAAGCTCCAGTAACGCTGTGGGCTGTAAAGACAGAACAGAGATCTTGATTTCTGAGAAGGAACAGTAGAATTGAAAAGATGGCTTGTGAGCATCACAAGAAGGAAAAGGACTCTGCCCTCTACAAGATTAAAATTTCAAGTGTGAAAGACTTTGCTTTGAGGAGAAAGCTACAAAGCACTGTGTTCCAGAATGGTGGCAGCACAGAGAATTTGTTCCTCAGAATTAAGTTCAAAGTGCTCAGAAGTCCAGGCACCAGATCCTTGCAGCCAAGGGAGAAGCCTGGCTACTACTCCAGCTGGCAGCAGACCTGGGCATCATCCACATGGTGCTGGTTTTAGGCACATGAAGAAGGCAAGAGTTATGGGGTTAGGAAGGCTTCCACCCAGATTTCAGAAGGCCTAGGAAGCCAGGCAGTGTGCCTCTGAGAGGGGAATATGTGAACCTGTGAGAGTGAAGCCAGAGGTGTAGTGGAGACCCCAGAAATTTGAAGAATCTAGTAAGGTGGATTGTCTGAGGAAACCTGCAAGGAAGGAGGGAGCAGAGCAGGCTTGTGAGAGAAGCCTTGTGAGTTATAACCTCATAAAGTGCTACAATAGGCCAAGGCACACAAGTCTTTTGGAGTTCACAGTTTGCCACAGGTTGCACTGGATGCTGCACATTTAATTATAGGCCTTTTTCTTGCTGAATTTTGGATTTGGTTTGTTCTCAATCGTTTGTATCCTCCTGCTTGTAAATTTTAGAATAGTAATATTTATCTTATGCCATTGACTGTTGGAAGGGCTCACTGCTAAGAGCTTGCCTTATATCTCAGAGGAAACTTGGGACTTGGACTTTTCAGAAATGCTATAACTGTTAGGATTTTGACAACTATTAGAGATGGAATAAATGCCTTTTACATAAAGCGATGTGCGAGAGTCTTTGGTGGGCCATGGAGTGAATATTATAGTTTGTGTCTGGATGTCTCCCCAAAGCATTATGCATTTAGGGGGTGGGCTTTTCAGAGGCAGATGAATCTAGAGTTTATGACCAGCTCATTGTCTAATGCTTGGTTTGGGGGTGTGAATGCTACATCTGCCCTAGGGTAAGTAACTTGTATACAATATAAAGGAGAGAGAAAGAGGCTTACTCCTTCCTCTTTCCTGTTGCTTTTATTGTCTGTCATTCCACCCAGCCTTGAATCCAGCTGATTATGGACTAAAGCCTCTATAAATAATGAGCTAAATAACTTCCTTAACTTTGGGTGTGGAGTATTTTGTCTCAGCAAGAAGAAGAAAGTAACTAAGACACCAAGTTATGTTATTCTTTCTGGTGTGTGTGTGTGTGTGTGTGTGTGTGTGTGTGTGTGTGTGTGTGTGTGTTTAATAGTCCTTTATTAAATGCTTGAATTATTCTCCCCACCTCAATCTCCTCTGTGCAGTAACCCACTCTTCATAGTTGCCCTATGTTAGTCACTCCCCATTATTATAACAGACAGCTTAGACAATCTGCTTCTACAGAGGAAAGGCTTCTTTGGGGGGTTTCAGTTTAGGGGTGGTTTGATCCTGTGGCTTTTGGGTCAGTGATGAGATGGCAATTATGGCAGGAGCCCATGATGAAGCACTGCCACCCACTTTAGGGATGGTTGTTACAGAGAGGGGGAGGATGAGACCAGGACCTGTCTCCCTCAAGGACATTCCTTTAATGATCTCCCACTATGCCCTGCCTCTTAAAGGCTCTGAAATTTCCACTAGTACCACACTGGCGACTGAGCTTTTCCCACATAGACTTTTGGGGATCTTCCAAATCCAGAGGATACCACCATGGGCCTCCATTTGGGGAGGAGATGGAATTTGACTGAGCTGTAAAATCTGGTTTGAAAACCCTGGCCTTGTGTGAGCAGAGGCCTCGTGGGAGAGTTTTGGCAGTCTGGCATCCCAACAGGGCCCCTGAGGCCCAGAACAGGGCTATGTGTGACTTTTATTAGTAGTTTAAATTTGCTGCAACTCAATTATTTGAATGGTTAGAGTGTTTTCATTTAGGTCCTAGATTTGGAGGTTAACTTTAAGAGCACGGAATTTGGATTTTGAAGACTCTGGAAATGAGTATCGGCCTTGTCATTTTTTTTTTTTTTTTTTATGGTGGTAAACTACACACAGTAAAACTTACCATCTTTGCCATTTTCAGTGTGTCATTCAGTGGCACTAAATATCTTCAGGCCATGATGCAGCCAGCATCCTCATCCAGCTCCAGAAATGTTCTCATTGTGTCAGACTGAGACTTCCTACCCAAGAAAGCCTTTCACCCTCCTTCCCCCAGCCCCTGGTGATCATGGTCCTACTTCCTGTCTCTAGGAACCCAACTACTCTGGGCACCTAGTGTAAGTAAATTGCACAGGATTTGTCTGTTTATGACTGGCTTATTTCATTTGGAATATTGCTTTGAGGTTCACCCGCCTGTTAGCAGGTGTCAGATGCCTTTCTGCTTTCCTTTACTAGTCCGTATGTACAGTGAATGATGTTTGTGTTTCTTGCAGGGAGCTGGTGCGTGGACATGACATGTTTTAATTCTTTTTTTCATCTTCTTTTCCCCTCTCCTCAATCTTCTTCCATCTCTTGATCCCCTTCCCCTTTGAGAAAGATCTGTCTCCCTATTTTCTCTTATTTGCCATTTTGACCTTTATTTATAACTTGAGTTTCTCATATATGAGAAACAATGTAACAGTCAACCTTGTGTTTAATTGATATCATTCGATATTATGGTCGCAAGATATGTACATTTTTCTACAAATAAATTTACCTTTCTTTATGGCAGGTTAGTCCTCCATTGGTGTGTATGTACATACTTTCTTTAGCCATTCATCTACTGATGGACACGCAGTCTGCTTCCAAGATTTACCTGTTACGAACTTTGCTGCTATAAACATGAACATGCAGGGATCAGAGTAAATGATATCTTCAACTTTTCTTTTGAGAAGATGCCTGGAAGGGGAATATCTGGGTCCCATTTATTGTAGAGGCTAGTTTTAGTGTTTTGAGGAATCTCTATACTGACTTCCATAGTGGTTGTACTAATTTATACTCCCATCAAAATGTAGAAAGGTTTTTCCCAGCAGCCTCTTAAGCATTTGCTAGTGTTTGATTTCTTGCCAATAGCTTTTTCTCCCCTGGGTTAAGATAGAATTTCAGTGTTGTTATAATTTGCATTTCTCTAATGATCACTTGCGTTGAGCATTTCTTCATGTATTTCTTGGACACTCGCACTTCTGTGAAGAGTGTGTTCATTTTACTTGCTCACTTGTTGATTGTGTCCTTTATCTGAGGATGTCTAGTTTTTCTGAGATCTCTGTATACTCTAGTCATTATTCCTCTGTCTGAAGAATAGCTGGAGAACCTTCTTCCTATTCTGTAGCTTTTCTTTTTGTTCTGTTATTTCTTTTGTTGTATAGATATTTTTAATTTGGTATGATTCAATGCATTGATTCTTGGTACTACTTTCTATACAATTAGGATTCTGTACAGAAAGTCCTTGTCTATGTCTTCAAGAATTTTCTGTATTTTGTCTTCAGCAGGCTAAGTGTTGGTTTTAAAATTTAGATCTTAGATCTATTTTAATTTTAGCTTAATACATAGTGAGAGATATGGGTCTCAATTCAATCTTCTGCATGTGTATAGCCAGTTTTCTCAGCACAATTTACTACAGAGGCTATCTTTCCTCTAGTGCATGTTTTTGAGAATACCTTTCTCTTTTAAAATTTTATTAATTTTAATGAGAAAGAAACAGCAATGAGACAGTTTCAAAACAGGTTAGTAGGACCTTTCCAATAATTAATACATTGCATATTGTTGTCTTTGTAGTAGCTATTCAGAGTACAAGCTGTAGACATCAAAAAGGTCCTTGATATCTTTTTTTAATAAATTTTTTAGGGAAGGGTCTGCAGGGTGTTCAGGTTCTCACTACTAGATTGGGCTCATAGTGATCTGTGTATTTATAGCCTCCCAAGAGCTGGGATTATAGGCAATGCTACCACGCCTGCATGTCAGGCCCAGGGATTGAACCCCAGGCTCCTGTGCCTGCTTGCAGGAACTTTAATCCACTGAGCTATCTGGCTGGCCCTGAGAATGCCTTTCTTCTTAAGACCAAGTAGTGACCATTGTCTGGCTAGACCACATATTATTGTCTATGCATGTGTTAGCATGCATATCTGCCTACGAACACTTGGACTGCTTTGCAATTTGTCTATTGTGAATAAAGCCATGGCCTTGGCTTGGGGACATGAGTTAACATCTCTCTGCCTTTCTTTCTTTCTTTCTTTCTTTCGTTCTTTCTTTCTTTCTTCTTTCCTTTTTTTTTTTTTTCCTTTTGTCTTTTTGAGACAGGGTCTCACTGTGCAGTTCAGCCTGGCTTTGAGCTCACTTTTATAGCCCAGGCTGATCTCGAACTCGCTCCGATCCTTTTGCCTCAGCCTCCCAAGTACGGGGATTACAGGCGTGCACCACCATGCCCAGATTCTGCCTTTGTTTCTTTGTCTTGTATATTAGAACACATCCCTTTCCCAAGATTTGCAAGAATTATTGTGCGTGGCAGTGTATTATGACAAAGGTACATAAACTCCCACTCATTATTAAAGACATTTCTGATCACATTCAGCTAGTGGGTTGGGCATTCACTCTGTAGACGTTCATAGGTCTGTGCCAAAGCAGGGGAAAGATTATGAGAAACAATGCAGAGGTGGTGGGGAGGAAGGATTGTAGGGCATATTTGGGGAAGGGCAGCACTTTGGGATTGTCCTGTGTCTTGCAGAAGCTTGGTGTTCTGGCCCCCTCTCCCATGTTTGTGACAACTTCAGATGTACTCTTCACAGTTTGCGTTCCTTTGGTGGGACAGCCCTGTCTCCAGGTACGTAGCCTTGCTGTTTGGCACTGTCTGAGTATAGCAAGTGCCACAGGGAGAGCAGAAAGTGTAAGAGAATGTTCTGGTGAGCCGGTGCTCCTGAATGCATATGTTAACAGTTGGTTCTCCAGGTGCTTGTCTTATTCAGGGTTCTACAGACCAGAAGAACCAATCAATAGATGTATGATGGATGGATGGGAATATTCATTCAGGAGTTGATTTGTGTGGCAATAGGCTAGAAAACCAGGGAACTTGTGCTGTGGCTGGGTCTAAGTCTAAATGATTCAGAACCAGAGAAGCCAATGGAGTCATTCTCAGTCTCAGGCCAAGGGCCACTGGTGCAAGTCCTGGAGTCTAGTGGCTGGAGAATCTGAGCTTTGGATGTGCAGGGTAGGAGAAGAGGCAGCAAGCACATTCATCTTTCCTCTACCATTGTAACTCTTTTTCTTCCTCTTCCTCATCTTCTCCTTCCTCTCTTTCCTTCTTTGTCTCCTTGTCCTTCCCCCTTTTCTCTTTCCCTTCTTCTTCCCTCTTCCTTCTACTTTTTCTTTCTCTGTCCCTGCTCCTCCCCCTTTCTTGTTCTTCTCTTTCCTTCTTCTCGTGTCAGGCTGGAGCCTCGGCCTTGCACATGTCCTCCACTGAGCATCTTCCCTAGCTGTGTCCTTCTGTTCCATACAGGCCTCCAGCTGATTGGAGGTGCCTGCTCCTGATGGATGAGGGCCGATCTTTCCCACTCAGTCACTTGATTCAAATGCTGGTCACTCATATTGGTGTCCAGAAATAATGATTCCCCAGCTGTCTAGATAACCTATAATATACTCGGGCTACACCTAAAATTAACTTCAAAAGTGGTGAGTGGGAGCCGGGTGTGGTAGCACACGCCTGGAATCCCAGCACTTGGGAGGCTGAGGCAGGAGGATCGGTGCAAGTTCGAGACCAGCCTGGGCTACAAAAGTGAGCTCAAGGACAGCCTCAACTGCATAGCAAGACCCTGTCTCAAAAAGACAAAAAAAAAAAAAAGTGGTGAGTGGGGCAGATCTTGCTGGAGATGCAACACACATGGGAGGGGACTGCGGCCTTGCTCCATTATGCCACTAACTCCCTAGGAGCTCTTAGGAAACTCCCTGCACTCTGTGGGCCTCACAGACTCAGAGAGTTTTCAAGAAGGCAGTCTTCTCTTCAGCTTTGTGGGTCTAGGATTCAGAGATGAACTGGCTTAAGTTTCAGGGAGACCAAAGAAAAATGAGTGCCTACCTTTGTATGGTTAAATCCATAACCATATGGATTGTATGGTTAAGAGGTGAAATCTAAGAGGGAGCTGCAGCTGTGTGGATCTCCTGTGGCAATGGCTTCCTGGACCCTCTCTGTTGCTTTGACTGTTTAAACTGAGCTCATCTCATGAACATGTGAGCTCAGTAAGCAGGGTAACTTCTAGAACATTAGGAAGAGCTGCTAGCAGAGTCTAAGGGGAGCTCCCTGGCGCTCAGCTTTGGCTCCCCACAGGCTGCTTCCGGTTATCCTCACAGAGATGTTTGTTTCTCATCTTTGAACCAGTTCCGAGGAAATAGCTTTAAACCTCCCTTCGTTTGTTTGTGCCTTTAGCTGGCTGGCCTGCAGGGTGAGCAATGTGATCCTTCTGTAGCATGTGGTTAGTTTCCTTTATACATTTTCCCTATTGGTCATAGCTTCCTTTTGCAGCTCTTCGATGGAGATGCAGCCTTTTTCAACTCTCTTCCTGCTCCTTCCTCTTGAGTCCTTCAGTTCTCATCCGAAATGGAATTCCCTAAGCACAGAACAAAATCGGGACAGGATCACTGATGTCTTGTCTCCTTTCATGGCTCTCAGAAGGGTCTTGTTCTATGCAGTTTTCTATTTTGATGGTTTCTCTGTTCCTTGGCTATAAAATGAGTGTACTACCTGCTCACATGGCTGTTTTTCAGTTTGAAGAACCAAATGAATATGAGTATCCTCTGCAGGTTATTAAGGATCTTGCAATTATAATTATTGTCATTCTTTCAGAAAATACTTATTAAGCTTCTATTGTGTTCTGGTAGAAATAAAATGATAGAATGATAAATGATCTTATATCCTGGTATGTGCCTCTGTGTGTGTGTGTGTGTGTGTGTGTGTGTGTGTGTGCATGTGTGCGTGCGCACAAGCTCACACATGCACACATTGGGAGTGAAGGTAGACAGGCAGATTGGTGAACTAATGAATATAGTAAATTCAAATAATAGCAACAATAACAGAGAAGATAAAACAGTAGTGTACGAATGAGTGGGCATTGGCTCTGGATGAGCAATCAGGAAAACCCCTCTAAGTTGATACCAGTCATCATGTGAAAAGCTGAGAACAAGAATCCTGACCTGGCAGTTGGCAAGTGCAAAGGCCCTGGGTTAGGCACAAGAAGCTTGAGTATTAAGAAAGGACAAAGAGGAGAAGGAACTGTAGGAAAGTCAGGGTGACAGAGGCAGAGCATGTCACAGGAGAGCTGGAGACACTGGCTGGAGCATGGTCATAGAGGGCCGTGTAGGCCATATTAACAGCTATTCTGTGTGCTATTGGAGACATTAAGCAGGGAAGTGACAGGATCCACTTTCTGCTTTGGAGAGCTTTTTCTTCTCAGATGTGGGTGTACACGTGGTAGACAAGTGGTAGCCACAAGACCAGCCAGGGCTGTGGCAGGGGTCCAGCCCCATGCAGAGGAGGCGTCCTGGGGTAGGAGGCTGCAGCTCCTGGAGTAGTTTTTGTGTGTGAAGAATGTGCCCTGGTACACAGGAGAATGTGCTCTGTCTCCCTTTGCCTGCTGTGAGCTCTTTGATTAATCAGCAACTACTTACTGAGGATGAGACTTCTGGGAGTTTTGGTTTGTACTTCTGGTCAGCCAGGCCTGTGGACAAACTGGGTTTCTAGAAGCTGGACAGGGAACAGACAGCACGAATGGCATTTCCAGTGGGCACCGGGAGCAGCAACAGCATGCCATGGTGCCACCTATGTTGGTGCGGTAAATATTTCACACCCAAGGGTACCAGGAAAGGAGTAGCCCCATGTAGACCGCAGACAAGGCTGGGCTCACACAGCAGCTTCCCTGGCTTGGGGATGCATAGACAGAAGTGGGTGTCTGTGTTCAACTAGCCACAGGTCCCCTGTGCCAAGTGTCACCCTTCTGAAACCCTCAGGTTTCCTGCTTTGTGGCCTGGGTTTCTAGGATGCTATGTCTTTACCTTGCTATTCAGATGTTTAATATTTATTTATTTATTTATTTATTTATTTAATTTATTTATTTTTTGTCTTTTTGAGACAGGGTCTCGCTATGCAGTTCAGGCTGACCTTGAGCTCACTTTCGTAGCCCAGGCTGGTCTTGAACTCGCACCGATCCTCCTGCCTCAGCCTCCCCAGTGCTGGGATTACAGGCGTGCGCCACCACATCCGGCAGATGTTTAATATTTATTTCAAGAAGTGATCACCACACATGTCCCTGGGTCATGCTGCTGAATGGGCAGCTATGCTTCCTGCCCTCATGGGCTTCCAGTCGGAGGGTCGCTTTCTCTCTGAGCAGTTGTGCTAACCTCAGCTGCTGTGCTCTGAGGCCTGGATGCTGCCACCTCATTTGGAAATATTGCTTGGGGTTGGGAAATAATGACCACAACCCAGAATACACCTACACCCCATTTGGCATGTTTTAAAGAGATGGAATCAATGTGACCCATGGCGATTAGTAACTAGTACCTGTATTCACCTCTGATTAAGAGAAGCAAAAAGGAAAAAAGTAAGAAAGAAAAAAAAAGTAAGAAGAGAATGTGGTTTCCACTGGAAAGAGTGAGATTTATTTTTGAGCCTTAGGGGTCTTCATAAAAATACTGTATAAAATGTGGACACTTCTCTGTATACCTACCAGAAATGGTGCCACATGCCTGTAATCCAGCATTTAGGCAGGCTGAGACAGGAGGATTGCAAGTTCAAATCTCACCTGGGTAACTTAGCTACTTAGCAGGGTCCTGTCTCAAAATAAAAAGGACTGGGGTTGTATCTCAGTAGTAGAGTTCCCCTAGGTTCTATCCTCAGTACTAAAAATAAAAAAGAAGCTAAGAAAATATGACTTAAGAGATGTTGAGCTGCCAGGGTCTGACCTCAGAGGAGTCAAGGCAGAGAGATGAGTCAGTCATGTCTACCTGGCCTCCTGTGTCCTGTATATTGGGCAGGTTCTCTAGCCTGTGGCCTGTTCTGTGGCTTAACTAAACAAATAATCCAATTATTTTATTAGCTTTGAAGAATCCATGAGAAATGGCTTTGTAAATTGTGGTATCCCAAGATGGGTTGGCTCAGAGGATGTCTCTCTCCAGGGCTCTCCTCGCCCTAGCTTCAATGTAGCTGGGAAACAGAATTAGTCACAGTTTTCTTGGGCAACTCAAAAGGAGAGGAAATCAGAGCGGGTGGTTTTCAGACATTCTTTCAGGCTACAGTGGAGTCTAGAGAATTAGATTCCATACAGCTTGTCACCAGATGTGACATCTTCGGCTAGGTGGTATCAAAACAGTTAGCTCTCAACACCCCCTTTCTAGTTACCTATTTACTTTAATAATTCCAGTGTGTGGTGGTGGTGGTGGGAGAGAGAGAGAGAGAGAGAGAGAGAGAGAGAGAGAGAGAGAGAGAGAGAGCTTGTGTGATGCTGCATGGGGAACAATAAATAAATGTTTACTTCTGAGTTAAACCTCTAGCCTCTGGGTGTGCGTTTAGCTTGTAAAAGTAATGGCCACTTTCTTCATAACATTGTGCTCAGTGCTAAAATATTTAATTTTAAGAAATCAGAAGCAAACCATAAAGAAAATGAAAAGTTCTTAGAATTTTGACCCCTGGAGGACAATTGCTGTAAGGTAGAGTTTTAGAAGTCACTGGGTTGTGGGGCGCTGCACTGGTTGGTGGCTTAACCCTGAGATCATAGCTGAGGGTCCCCTCAGGAAGTGTGGCCTGGAGGGATGAGCTGGGTTCTGCAGGGTATGTTCTATCCCTGTCTCTTGCTTTCTATCCTTGTCTCTTTCTTTCTCTCTCTACTTCCTGGCTGCCAAAGGCCAAGAAGCTTTGTGCTCTGCCAGGCCCTACCGTGGGTCATTTCTGCCATGAGCAAGCTGACTGTGGACTAGGCCCCCTGAAACCACAAGTCAAGTAAACCTCTCCTCCTTTAAGTCCCTGTGTGGGGTGCTTTGTCCTGGGGTTGAGGAAGTGACTAAGTATTGGGTTAGTGTGTAACCAGTGCTCATCTGGATTTTTTTCCAAGTATATGATAATATATACCTATGATGACATTAACAATCTGATAATACTTCTATGACTTCTTTAAAAAATTTAACAATTTATCTTGAACATCTCTGCACAGGAGAATTTATTGGTCTACTTTGTTTTATTTCTAAAAGCAGCATTACTGAGGTATAAATCATGTTAAAGAAAATTTGCCATTTTGAAGTATATGGTTAATAGACTTTTTAATAAATTTTCGGAACTGTGCAACTAATATCATAGTTTTAAAATGTTTGCATTATCTCAATGGTTCCTTGTATCCATTTTCAGATATCCTTGATTTCAATCTTATTTGCATCTATACCTCTGGGTATTGGATATGGGTATTGGGGAGAGGTGGAATGATAAAATATGTGTCATTTTGTGTGTGGCTTCTTGTAATGACCATAATGTTTTAGAGATTGAGTCAAGGTTCACCCATGCTACAACACGTGTCTGTACACTCTCCTTTGCTAAATACTATTCCATGTCAGGTCTACCATGTTCTGTTGTGTTGGTAGACATTTGAGTTCATTCTAGTTTTTAACTGTTGTGAATGTTACACTGAACATTTGTGTACAAATCTCTGTGTGGATGTAAATTTCAGTCTTCTTGGTTGTTTCGATAGAGTTCTGTTGTATGACAGTACTATCATATCTATAGCCAAACTCCACTGGTGGGCTTTCATTTAGTTTTTTAATTTTTTGACAATATAAACAGTAACAATAGACATTTTTGTACACATATCTGTGTACATGGGTGAATATTTTCAAAAAAAAAAAATATATATATATATATTTTTTTTTTTGTGGTGGGACCAGGGTTCGAACTCATGACCTTGCACTTGCCCAGCAGGCACTTGTGCCTCGGAGCTATCTCCCCAGCCCCCAGCCTTTGAAATTTTAATAGCTGGTGTCAAATTGTCTTCTGAGAGAACTTGTCCCTGATTCCTCCTTACTTTCCTCACAGAGCCTAAGAAGGACCTTTTTCACACACTTGTCAGAGTGGGCCAGATTTAGTATTTTCACTTTTTAAAATCTTTTTAAAAAATTATTTATTTATTTATTTTTAACATTTTATTTTAAAGAATAAAAATAGCAGAAACAAAGATAGAAAAACAGTAACAAGCAAAAGTACATATACTACAGAATTTCAGAAAAAGAACAAGAGTTTAACAGTGGTTGCATTACATATTTTCATCATCAAATCTGTTTAGATTAATAGATATAGGCATGTATGATTGGTCAAATAATTAAACATTAACACTATCATAGCTGAGGGTCCCCTCATTTTTTTAACTCTTCCAAATGCATTTTGTATTTAAATCACTCTTCTAAAAAAAAAATTTATAGGGATTGAGGATACAGAAAACGCAAGGTCCTGAGTTTGATTCCTGGTATTTTTTTTTTAATTTTGTAAATGAAAAATCTCTCACTGTCATCTCACTCATTTGTTAGAGGTTGTTGACCTTTTGTGTATCCTTTTCTTAATTTTTTTGTTTTCTATCGCGGTGGCTTTGATTCACTGTACTTTACAAGGTTAGCTGTTTTCTTGTAAAATGTACTAACAGGTTTTTTTTTTTTTTTTTTTTTTTTTTGTAGCCCTCAGTTTCTCTTTATATCCTCTAAAACTGTAACTGGCAGTTACACTGTACAGATGTTTTACATTTTGCTGTATTATATCTGTCAGGCGAGAATTCTATGATGGCTTTACAGTATCACGTAACTATTTACAATATCCCCAGAAGGATGTGGGAAGGTGAAATATTGACAGGGAGAAAGCTGAGGAGTTCTGTGGACTCCATCTACCAAACTCTGAATGGTGGACAGATTTTTCCCAATCCGTATTTAGTTGTTTTGGTGTTAGACAAGCACAGCCTCCTGTGTTACTATAAAATCTGAGAAGAGGATCTAGATGTTGTGACCTCCCTATCCCTTACCGGCGATAATAATGATAATTAACATGAATGGATTGCATACAAGATGCCCTTTGTTTCTATTAATCCTCAAAATAACTTTATAAAATAGGCACAGTTATTTCCTGACAGAAAAAGACACAGGCTATTAAAGTACATGGTTTAAAATGGCACAGAACATGCTGGCAGTGGATTTGCATCCAGGTTTGCGATCCCAAGCCTGTACTGAGCTAGCCTTATTTCTATTTCTCTCCCCACTTTCCCTGAGTGGACCTGCCTAACTTCCTGAGGGAGGGCCTCCACCTTGATGTGTACTTCCCAGGGAGCCCTACAGTTCTTAGGTGGTCTGACTAGGTTCTGAGCAGGGGCCTGGGAGCTGGGGTGCTTCCTCTGTGTGACAGGGAGTCTCTTGCCCAGCTTCAGTGTGTAGCACATGTCTGGTTATGCCCAAAGCCCCACTTTACATTCCACCTCCAGTGTGGGGCACTAAGCCATTCTGGGGTCCTAAAAGCACCTTGTTGGGTCCCTCTTGGGGCAGAGACTCACAGGAGATAAAACCACCACCTTGTAAGGGTATCTGCACTCTGCGCCCACTGAACAGCATTCATACAGCACAGACAGGGAAGCCATCTCAGTGTTTGTGGGTGGGTGAATGGGTGAGGCATCTGTTTTGGTTTTGGTATGGGGGATTGATCACAGTACCTTGCACAAAAGGGTTTGAGGGTAAAATCCGAGTATATGCAGGATGAAACTGTTATTTGACCATATTTGAGTTGTTTGGATTAGTGGCATTTAGCAGATGCACATGATTATGTAGCCACTGTTGACCTCAAGAAACGTTTTAATTTGCTCAGACTGAATCTCTGTCTAGCTAACATACTTCCTGTTTCATTTTCCCTGATGCTGGCAAGAACCATTCCCTGCTCACCTTCATGGGTCTGAGTACTCTGGGGGCCTCCTATCAGTGGAATCCCAGTGGCCTCTTTTTTTGTTTTTAAAGAACCTCCAAAAGGTTCAGCATATTGATTATAGCACAATGTAACACTAAAATTATGTTTGGAATACATGTCACTCTTGTCTTTTTGATATGTACTGCTCCTGGTGTAAACTCAGTTACTGTCATTCTCTCAAGAGTAGTACTTGAAAATAAGAGACTGGGCCAAAAACCATATTCTTGACAGGCTACAATTTTGTATTTCCTTGAA